>PVKC010028175.1:0-15524 GCA_004027635.1 Crocidura indochinensis
TGGCTAATTGTTCTTCCCCTTTACCTGTTTCCTCCCCTTCTGGTATACCTACAATTCTTAGATTGTTTCTTTTGTCTTTGTTCATTAAATACTGGACTTTTACTTCCAGTGCTTTACCTTCTATTTCTTTGTTGGCTTCTTTGTTATCTTTTTCTTGCAGTTTATCTTTGAGTTGTTCTATGTGATTCTCACTGTTTTTTAGAAAACAGTGCCCACCTCTCTCCACCAATGTTCCCAGAGTGAACCCCATACCACCTCCATGAATAGCAGTGCATACATCCTTTTGGATTAATATTTTTCTTTCCTTAGGATATATACCCAAAATTTATAATGTTGTATCATGTGGCAGCTCAATCTTGAATTTACGGAGAGACTTCCACATCCAACCGTGGATGAGAATTCCTTTCTCACCATAGCTCCACCAATAGAGATTGTTCCTGGTATTTTTGATATATGTCAGACTTACTGGTGTATAAAATGATATCTCATTGTTGTCTTCATTTGGATTTCTCTGATGATAAGTGATGATGAGCATTTTAATGTACCTGTTGGCCATTATTGGTCTTCCTCATTAAAGTATCTGCTCAATTCCTCTTCCCATTTTGATGGGGTTTTTAGGTTTTGTAGAGTTAACTTTTGTGAGTGCTTTGTATATCCTAGATATCAAACATTTATCTGATGTGTTGAGTGCAAAAATTTTCTCACTCAGTTATCTGTCTTCTAGTTTTAGCCCATGTTTCTTTTGCCATACAGAAACATATTATTTTGATATAGTCTCATGTACTCAGATTTGATGCTATAGCCCTTGCCTTTGGCATCCTATGATCGAAGACTTCTTTGAGGTCTAAGTGTTGGTGTGTTCTGCCTATGTTTTCCTTAATGAACTTTATGGATTCGGATATAATTTCAAGGTTTTTTTCCACTTTGAATTGATTTTTGTGTAAGATGTGAGATATGGATCGATCTTTAATTTTTTACATGCAGTTATCTGATTGTTCCAACACCATTTGTTGAAGAAACTATCTTCATTCAATTTAAAGACCTTGGCTCCTTGGTCAAAGATTAATTGGCCATATACATGGGGTTGTCACTGGATACTCTATTCTGGCCAATTGGTATGTAAGTCTGTCTTTGTTCCAATACCATGCTATTTTGATCACTATAACATATATTTATACTTGACAGATATTTATAGTAGAGCTTCAAGTTAAGTAATGAGATGCTTCCCAGTTTTTTGTTTTTGTATGGATTTGACTATCCTAGATCTTTTATGGTTCCACACAAACTTTATAATTGATTGATGCAAGTTCTTTAAGAATGTTGTCTATATGTAGTAGTGTAGGTAATATGGTCATTTTTATTATATATTAATTCTTTGAATCCATGAGCATGAAATGTTTTTCATTTACTTAGGTCTTCTTCAATTTTTTTCTTAAGTGTTTTGAAGTTAGGTACTTCATTGTTTTGTGCTGCAGACTTTATTATCATAATTTGATAAAAGTCCCTAAGCAAAATCTAAGTGGGTTTTATTTATCCACTGGGATCAGGCGGATGCATGAAACGGATGAAATATGAAATATGAATTATGAAATATGAAATGAAAATAAAAAATAAATGAAACCACACAGAATTACATGGTGTGACTGGTGGTGAGGAAGAGTCCAGAGAGAGAGAGCTTTTATTATCTGAGTGGGCCTTATATAGCCAGATTCTTGGGGCATAGCCAGGGAGAAAAGAAAGGGGATTGAACCAATGAGATCAGAGCTAGAATTAGCATATGAAGTGACAGGTAGAGAAACCAAATACCTTCAAGGTAGTGTGAAGAGAGAGAGAGATCACAAAAGGGAGCTCAGCAGAAGACTTTTGACGGTTTTTTGGGGTACTGTATTTTCTTTGTCTGAGAAAGAAAACCTGATTTTTTTTTATAAAGGTAAAGATAAAGAGTGAGATATCACAGCCACATATGAAATTATAGTCAAACAATCCACGCAAAGAGGTCACACTTCTGGTGTGAGCCCTTCCTGAGTGGTGTGAGCCCTTCCTGAGTGGTGTAAGCCCTTCCTGAGTGGTGTGAGCCCTTCCTGAGTGGGGTGTAACAGTTTTGGACACTCTTTTAAATGGGTAGACTGTTTGATATCTTGAGTCTTCATTTATATAAAGAAGTGCAACTGTCTTTTGTGTTGTACTTTGTAGCTGGCCACTTGGATATATTGGTTTACTGTTTCTAGGAGCTATTTTGTGGCCTTATGTAGGCCTGTCTAGCTTTGAGTTTCCCCTTAATAACTGTTTTTACTGTGTTTTGTTTTACTGTGTTTTGATAATTGTTTCTTATTATCATTAGTCTCAAGGAATTTCTTTATTCTTCCATGATTTCCTCTTTAATCCAACTGTTGTTGAGCAGCATGTTGTTTACTCTCTAAGTTTAGATTTTCTCCACATCTTTCTATGATCAATCTTGATCTCTGTGGCAATATGTTCTTATAGGGTGCTTGGAACAATTATTATATTTATGAATTTTTGTAAGTTGGATTTGTGTCCTAAAATGTAACCTATCCTAGATAATGTCCATGTGCACTTAAGAAGAATGTATATTCATACACTCCATGACATTGAGAATAAAGGCATCTTCCATGAGGAAACACCTCTATCCAAACACGTGTAAGCAGAAATAAGCAAATGAGATTACATCAAACTGAGAAGCTTCTACATTTCAAAGGAAACAGAGACTAGGGCAAAAAGGTCACTCACAGAATAGGAGAAACTATTCACTCAATACCCACCAGATAAGGGGCTAATATCTAAGATATCCAAGATACTGACAGAATTTAACAAGAAAAAAATCTAACCCCATCAGAAAATGGGGAGAAGAAAAGAACAGAACAGACATTTTCTCAAAAAAGAAATACAGATATTCAAAAGACACATTAAAATGTTACATATCAATAATCATCAAAAAGATGTAAATCAAAGCAACAATGAGCTATTATCTCACACTACAGAGACTAGCACACATCATAAAGAACAAGAATACCACTGCTGGCAATATGTGGGGGGAAAAGGAACTCTCATTCACTGCTAGAGGGAATGCTGTATAGTCCAGCATTTCTGAAGAACAATATAGATATTCCTTAAAAAAGCTGAACATTGAGTTCCCATATAATTAAGCAATACCACTTCTACAGGTATACACCAGGATCACAAAACACAATTAAATAATGCCCTCTGCACTCCTATGTTCATAGCATCTTTTTTAAAATAGCCAAATTCTGGGAACACCCAGATGCCTGACAGCAGATGAATGGCTAAAACAAACTATTACCATATACCATCTTCAAACATCTATGTAGCTCTTAGGAAAAATGAAGTCATGAAATTTGTCCATACATGAATGGATATGAAGATTATTATGTTGAGTGAGATAAGCCAGAGGGAGAGAGATAAATGCAAAATAGTCTCATTCATCTGTGGTATTTAATAAAAATAAATAATAATACCCAAAAGTAAATAAATAGTAATTAATACCCAAAGACTAGAGAAGAGGGCCAGAAGACTAGTCCATGATATGAAGTTTACTAGGAAGAGAATTAAGTATAGTTAGAGAAATAACTACACTAACAACTACCATGACAATTATAGAAAGAGAAATGCAATGCCTGTCTCAAAAACAAGCAAGGGATAGGGGAGGAAAGAAGTTGGGGATATTGGTGGTGGAAAAGTCACAATGGTGAAGAAGGATGGGCATTATATAGCCAAAACCCAATTACAAATTGTAACCATGGTGCTTAAATAAATTAATTTCATAATAAAAGAATGTATAGAATGAATGGCCCGGTATAGATTCCAGATCTTCTATATTCTCATTTATGGTCTCATGTCCTTGTTAATGTTCTGCCTACTGGATCTATCCAGTGGCGATTGGCAAGTTGGCATCTTCCACTATCATATTACCATCCATATGTTTCTCTAGGTTTGTGAGCCTTACATACTTTGCAGATTCTACATTTGGAGCATACATGTTGATCAGAGTTAGTACTTTTTGTTATATTGTTTATCTGATAGATCATACTTATATTTTCTTTTTTATTAATATCTTTATTTAAACAGTGTGATTACAAATATGTTTGTAGTTGGGTTTCAGTCATCTAAAGAACACCCCACTTTACCAATTCTCTCTATTTTCTTGAGGTTGAATACAATTTGGTCTGATATAATAATGGCTGTCCCAGCTTTCTGTTTGCTTTTCAGTATATTGTATAATTGTTTTCCATCCTTTTACTCTGAGCCTATGTTTATCCTGAGATTTTAAGTATGTTTCCTGCAGAAATAAAATGGTTGTGTTTTGATTCCTCATCCAATCCACTACTTTATGCCTTTTAATGTCATCCTTTAATCCATTAACATTTAAGGAAACTATTGCCAGAAGGAGGAGTTGTGCCATTATATTCTGTAGTATTGTTGCTGCTACAATAGGGTATTTGGTTTATATAATTGATGTTTGAGTAGTTCCTTTAGGATCGATTTTTTTAGTGCAAATGTTGCAAGGTCTTGTTTTCTGAGAATGTTTTTTGGGGGGAGGCATTCGGTGACACTCAGGGGTTACTCATGGCTATGTGTTCAGAAATCACTACTGGCTTGTGAGACCATATGGGATGCCAGGGGATTGAACTGCAGTCTGTCCTGGGTCAATCACGTGAAACACAAACGCTCTACCACTGAGCCATCACTCTGGTCCCCTTTTCTGAGAATGTTTTTATTCCTCCTTCCCATATAAATGAGATGTTTGCTGAGTAGTGGACTGGAGTGACCCACAGCTGCCAGGGATGCAGCCTGCAGAGGCCCAGCTGCCCTGGCCCTGGGGCCCAGCTGCCGGTTGGGGCCTCATGACCACCCAGAAATGCCAACTTGTAGCAGCAGCCCACCTGGAACAGAGAGAGAAGAGGAAAGAGAAATGAAGTACACTGGAATCTGAGGCCTGCCACCACCACCCAGGAGTCCCAGAGAGAGGAAGGAAGAGTTAGAAGGAAATTCATCAGTCAGATGGCCTTGACACAAAAAGGAAAGAAAAGTGAATAGATGCAAAGCAGGCAGCATTTCTCTGATGTTTTATACATGGCTCCCCGCGAGCCAGCAGGCACTACTCTAGTCACTATTATGGGCCCCTACAATAGGCCAAGTTTTTATTTTTATACTCGGCATAAAGGGGTGTGTGTTTAAGGGGCGTGTCCAGGTTCAAAAGTCATTATAGTGGGATGTCCAAGGGGGGTGTCTAAATCCAACTCCAAGTGGGGGGATCCAAAGGGCATGTCCAAGTCCAACTCCCATATTGGACTCTAGGATGAAATTTTCTTTTTTAAATATGTCATTCCACTCTTCTTGCCTGGATTGTTTCAAATGGAAGATTTGGTTTGTTTCTTATGTTCTTCCTTTAGACTTAGGGCTCTTTGTCTCCTTTGCTGCTTTGAAGAGTCCATCTCTCTGGTTTTTTTTTTTTGCCATTTAGATCACTATATGTCTAGGTGTTTATTTTATTTGGCACTCTTTTACCTCTTGGATTTGTACAACAGCCTCTTTCCAAAGAGTGGGGAAGTTTTCTCTGATTATCTCTTTCACTGTTTGTTTTACCCCTTCCCCTTTATTCTCACCTTCTGGTATTCCCATAACTCTGACATTATTTATCTTGTCTTTGTTCATTAAGTTCCTTACATTTTTTATTATTTTGTTTCTCTTTTGACTTTTTAAAATCAATTATGACTTATAATTTGTCTTCAAGTTCATCTACATGATTCTCCACCTGTGTAATTCTGCTACTTCAGCTTGCTGACATGTAAGATGAGATTCAGCAACGAACCCAAACAAAGGTGTTCCACCATCTTCCTCTTTTCTTAAAACCTCTTTTTTGATATGTAAAAGCCCACATGGATAGGTTATTTTCTCTCTCTCTCTCTCTCTCTCTCTCTCTCTCTCTCTCTCTCAATCTTTCCCCTACTGGTGAATTGGTATTTGTTTAATAAAGAAAGGTGAGTTTGGGATTGGTGTGTTCAGAGAGACCAAGAGATGAGAAGAAAACTGACTCCTGATTCTCTCCTGACTGACTTGATTTGTTACTCCTTTGCTGCTACCCTACCTGCCTCAGACCTGTCTACCTGGGTTTGAAGATACAGTGTGTGGGGTGATATCACAACTCATGGATTTTATTTTACATTTACATGTTATTTAGTTCCCTCAATTTTATTTGTATGAATTCTCTTGTCTTCTGAAAGAGTTCTTTGAGTTGAATTGTTCATCAATAGATTGCTTAACTTCACAGTCAAATGCTTCTTTGATTTCTGTTTCTAAAACATTAAGTGTTGATTTTAGGTCCACATCTACAAGGACAAAGCATTTTGGAGGGCTTGGAGATTTGCCTAGGTTTCTCTCCATATTCCCAATTGTCAATGTCCTCTATAGTTTCCGCCATTAGTTGCATTTACTGTGTTGGAATAAAGGAGATTTAGGTTCCCCGTTATTTAAGAAAATGATATATTGAATTGATTATATAAAAGGTTTCTAGAAATATATCTGACTTGTAGGTTATTTTCCCAAACATGTGAGGTTATATAAGTATGATAGGAAAAATTGTCAAATAATTAATTGGTATGGTTGACTGAGATTGACATTGTGTATTTTCTGAAAGTAGTGCTGAGACCAATAATCCTGGAAATACTAGATATAAATTAAAATGTCTTCCAGTAGCATTTATGCAGTTTGGGAAGAAGACAGACATACCAGGTGTCAGGACAGGCAACAGGCTAAGAGAAAAGCTTGGGGAAAGAGATTGGTGATAACACTAGCAGCCAGAAGCATCTGGTTGATATCAGGACCAAAAATGTCCCTCTCTTGGATGATAAACCTGAGATGGGAATGCAAATGGGTGGATGTTAGGGGGTCATCAGGCTGAGGGAAGCACTGTGGGGAAAATGGTGGTGACACTGGCAGCTGGGGGGGGGTTCTGGCTGATATCAGGGGCCCAAAAGTCCCTCCTTGTTTGACAGAGATGAGGTAGACTGCAGATGGATAGTTGTCAGGATGGGTGGAGAAGATGGGAGAAGAAATTGGTGGTAACACTGACAGCAGCATGGTCCTGCTTGATATCAGGGACCAAAAAGTCCCTCATTTGGATTCCACATCTGAGATGAAATGACAGACGAGTGGCTGCCCTTAGAACATAATATTAAAGGAACTTCCTCTTTGATTTCATCCTTGACCCACTGGTTGTTCAGCACTGTGCTGTTTAATTTCCAGGTGTTAAAAGTTTTTCTTCTGTGACCCTTTGTAGATCATTACTAATTTTAGTGCCTTGTTTTCTGAGAAGGTAGTCTGTACAATTTCTATTCTCTTGACTTTATGGAGTTATGCTTTATGGGGCAGCATGTAGTCTATCATGAAGAATGGCCCGTGTGCATTGGAGAAGTATGTGTATCTAGGTCTCTAGGGATGGAGTACCCTATATATATCTACAAGTCCACTTTCTTCCATGTCTCTTTGCAGAGTTATTATATTCTTGTTGGGTTTCAGCAGTGCTGAGATCTCCCACAATTATTGTGTCGTTATTGGTATCTTTTTTCATATTTGTCAACAGTTGTGTTAAATACTTTGCTGGTTCATCATTGGGTTTGTATATGTTTAGGAGTGTGATTTATTCCTGTTGTACATATCCCTTGATTAATACAAAATGTCCATCTTTGTCCCTTACAACTTTTCTGAGTCTAAAGTCTGTATCATCTGATATTAATATGGTCACTCCAACTTTTTTAAGGGTGTTGCTTGCTTGAATGATTTTCCTCCAGCCTATGATTTTGAGTCTGTTTGTTCTGAGTATTCAGGTGTGTTTCTTGTAGGCAGCAGAGGGTTGGACTCATTTTTTTTTTATTCATTTAGCCACTCTGTCTCTTAATTGGTGCATTTAGTTCATTGACATTGAGAGATAATTGTCATGACATTTAATTCCATCTCTGTGTAGAAGTTTGGTGTGTCTATTGGTCAGTCTTGCCTTAAAGTAGACCTTTCAGTTTTTTTTAAGACTGGTTTTGATTCTGTGAAGTTTCTGAGTTGTTGTTTATCCGTGAAGCTATGCATACTTCCTTCAAACCTGAAAGTGAGTCTGGCTGGGTGCAGTGTTCTAGGCGAAGCATTTATTTCATTGAGTTTTGTCACTATGTCACACCACTGCCTTCTGGCCTTGAGGGTTTCTTGTGACAGGTGAGTCACAAGATTCAAAGATGCTCCCTTTGAATGCAATTTCCCTTTTTGACCTTGCTGCTTTTAGTATTCTATCCCTAGCTGTGGGGTTTGTCATTGTGACTAGGTTGTGCCTTGGGGTGCTTTTACTTGGGTCTCTTTTGCCTGGTACTCTTTGGGCATATAGTGTTTGGTTGAATGTAGGCTTTTACTCTGTAATTATGTCCTTGACTGTTGATTCTTCCTAGGGATTTTCTTCCTTGGTCTCTGGGACTCCAATGTTTCTTAAGTTGTTTCTGTTGAGCTTATCAAAAACTTCTATTTTCATCTGTTCACATTCCTTGAATAATTTTTCCATTGTCCAATCATTTGCTTTAAGGATTTTTCCAATCTCTTCTGCTGTATGGAGTTATTATGCATCTCATCTTCCATCTCACTAATTCTATCCTCATCTGCTGTTATCCTATTGGAGAAACTTTCCATTGAGGGTTTCAATTTGTCTACTGAGTTTTCAGACCTGTTATTTCAGTTTGGAGTTTTCTGATTTCTATCTTTATATCCTTGATTCTTACCAGTGTTCTGTTCAACTTGATCTATGCTTTCTTTGAGTTTTATGAACATTGTCTTTATTTCTTCTCTAAGCTTCATATCTGAGAGATATGGCAGTTTTGGGGACATCAGAGTTGTCATCTTCATTCTCTACGCCTGATGTTGGCCTGTGTTGTTTCTCCATTGTGACGCTTGTCTTTTTGGGCAGGACGACTCACCTCAGGAGAAGGTGAGCCCTCAGGGAAGGATACTGGAACAGATCAAAGTTCCCAGGTTGAAGCAAGCAGAGAGAAGGCCCAAAATGTCTGCCATGCCTCAGAGACACAGCAGAGTCAGCTAGTTCCACCGTCTCTGGGAGGGGAAGACTCACCTCAGGAGAAGGTGGGCCCTCAAGGAAGGATGCTGTAGAGGATCAAAGTTTGCAGGCTGAAGCAAGCAGAGAGAAGCTGATAACTATTGCTTTGTAATACAGTTTAAAATTGGGGAAATTGTTTTAAGTTTATTTTGTTAAACTTTGAGTCTTGTGATTTTATTGTTGTTGACTCTGGTTTGGATTTTTAGTTCTGTCCTTTATTTTAGTTTTTCCTTTGAGCCACTTCCAGCAGTGCTCAGGAGTTACCTCTGACTCTGCACTGAGAAATCACTCCTGGTGGGCTCTAGGGACCATATACCATGCCAGGAATTGAACATGGACTGGCCTTACACAAGGCAAATGTCCTACCCATTGTATTATATCTCACCCCCAAGTTCTGTTCATTTTATTGTTGGGGCTTTTTTTTTGGCCACACCCGGTTGCGCTCAGTGATTACTCCTGAATCTGTGCTCAGAAATTGCTCCTAGCTCCGGGGACCATATGCTAGAGATGGAACCCACATCAGTCCTGGATCAGCCACATGCCAGGCAAATGCCCTACCACTGTGCTATCACTCAGGCCCCAAGTTCTGTCTATTTCAACACCACCAATGCATCTGATATCTCTTGTCCCTCACTCCATCTTTTCATATTTGTGTTTATCCTCCTCCACTTAATTTTGTTCCTTCTCTTCACTGTACTCTGGGGCTTAGAGTGTTCTTGACAACCCTTGTTTAAATCATTGCATTTATTCATGCAGCTATTCTAAATACCACATATGAATGATATTTTGTATTTATCCTTCTGCCTTATTTGATTTAACATAATATCCTCCAGTTTCACTCATGTTGCAGCAAATTACATGATTGCATAATTCCTTATGCAACATAATTAATAACATAATTACATAAATTAATAACGTAAATAACATACATTAATAAATTAATAATCAAAACATAAATTAATAACATAATTCCTTATTAACATTCCACTTATGTACGTACCATATCTTCATGATACACTTATTTATTGAGAATCTATGCTGATTGTATTGTACTGAGAGCTGTAATCAATAGCTGTGTGCATACAGCCTTTTGGATGAGTTTTTTTTTTCTGTCCTAGGGATAGATATTCAAAAGCTTGGTTGCTGAGTCATATGGTAGTTCAAATCTGAGTTTACTGAAAACCCTTCATACTGATTTCCCATAGGAGTTTGGCCAGGCAGCATTTAGCATATAGGGGACACTAGCAATGGATGATAGTTCCTTTAATACCACATCCCTGCCAACACAAGTTGTTCTCAATATTTTTATATGTGCTATGATGGATTTATTTTTCTAATAGAATTGTCCTATAGGGTGGATTTGATAGAAATAAAATCAGACAATGGTAGAAAAGTAGTAAATATTCACATTAAAATGTAACTTAAGATGTGTGGCCTTACTCAGCAATGCTTAGAGATAACTATTGGGATCATATATTGGTTACGAAGGAAAACCTGGGTCTGCTTCACACAAGACAAGCATCTTAACTGCTGTACTATCTCTCCACTTAAACTAATTGGATTGTGTCATCATTCTTAACAGAAACACTGTCCTTTTTGTAGAGACAAGGGACTGTTCTCATGGTCTCAGAGGTTGTGTTCCATCCATTTAAGTTCGTTGACAATGTAAGAACTTAACCAACACTGATTTGCCACCACAAGAGAATTGAAGGCTGACTAACTCAAGAATGGAAGACTCCTTCCAGAGACTCCTATGTAAGACAGGAAAATCACATTTGGCTACACTTGCCTCCTAACAAGATCCCCTGAGAAATCTAGAGCCAGCAGAAAGTTTTTATTTCATTCTGAGTAATTTCCCTCCTGGGAAATTATGCACTGAGCCTGGATTAACAAGTAAACAGGGAGTAATGAGTAGGTTAGGGAGCTGTGATTAGCTTGTCTGCTCATTTCCTCAGCTTGCTCACTCTGGGGCTAGTAGGCACTTGATTGTTGATTTGGAATACTGGGTCTTTCTGAGAAACCAGTTTCATTCTTTTCTACTGTCTTGTCTGGGCTCCAGTCTTTGCCATTAACCTCTCAGTCAAGAATATTTGTTTCTGCCCAGAGACTTTCCACTTAAAATTCCCACATAGGTGAGTTCACCTGTGGTAAAAACTCTATATGAAAATGTCAGAAAGGTAAGAAAATACAACTGAATTTGCATAGTCAAATTCAGATAACAGAGACTACTGGGCTCATATGTTTGATGATTTTATTGATGTATTGTGTTTGTTCAAAAGATAACTGAGTGTGAAAAAAGCAACAGAAGGGTTAGTGTTGGAAATTCAATGATATTAATAAAAAGGAAAATTACAAAAGAAAACAGAGAATTTGAGTTCATCTAGTAAAAGAATTTATCCCTTGCAATTTGTTAAAATGTACAAATATTGTACTATTTTTTGCAGGATGTGAACACGTATTTCTGTTACTGAAATACATGTTAGATATTTTACCCTTTGATGAGAAAGACTCCAAATGAGTTGGAGATATTATCTTGTAATCATCACTGGTACCACAATATCTCACTCAGTGTTTTTTTGTTTTTGTTTTTTTTTTGGGTCATATACATCAGTGCTCAGAGGTTACTCCTGGCTCTACGCTCAGAAACCATATGGGATGGTGGAATTTGAACCATTGTCCTTCTGCATGCAAGGCAATTGCTCTACTTCCATGCTATCTCTCCGGCCTCTCAATGTATTTTTGTGAATCCAAGCTATTTACTATGTGAAAATACATACATTCCATTTTCACTTGGATGGCCATATCTGTGCATATATGTTAGAAATACACAGTATTATTATACATAATACATAGCATTGTTTGTTGACTCATTTACTTGAGTATTATCAGAGGTATCCGGGGATTTGTGCTGTTTCATTGTCTTCGTTACACACAGTAATGGTTGTTGCTACTTGGGTTGTTCTCTATTTCATTCATCTACAAACATGCTTTTTATTAGACCTAACTGTAAATGTTTGTTCATATTGCAGTCAGTTATGACTCCCTGAGTATGTGTGTGCATTTTTTTTTCTGTTTTGGGACACATTCCATGTACTCCAAAATGATATACAGACTGGTATGCTGACAGGTGTTAATTCTCAGTATGGAATGAATGAATAAAAATTGCTGGTGTGAGGAAAGCTGGTGGAAATTCCTGGTATGAGTGAAGTTTCATAGTAGAGTTGTGAAGGAAGATGTTGAAGAAGTATGAGCACAGAGAGGCTGAATCAGCAGAGTGAAACAACAAGGGCAAAACAGATATTTCTTTGCAAAACCCTGTGTTCTGCATAACTCTATCAATCTAAGTGCAAGTTATCTTGTGTAAACCTGCTTGAAAGCGAATGCATTTGAAGAATGCATTTGAAGACATAAGACTCCTTTGGAGCTGATGATTGCCAGGGTGGTCCAAATTCTTGGTATGTTCAAAACTCTCTTTTCCTCCCATTTTGAGCTGCAATCTTGATTCCTTGAAATTTCCCTCTCATTTTTGGAGGTTCCAGTGAGAATGATAGGCCAAAAATTTGGTTTTGAGACTGCTGACTGCATACCTCAGTGGTAGAATCCCCTTCTAGCAAGAGAACAGATTGAGGCACTCTGGTAAAAATATCGAATGATATCACTTATATTTGATATTTAAAATAACTGCATGAAGAAATGCAATGATATAAGTGGGAGTTGACTTGAACACACTTGGCTCCAGAGTATAGTGAGAAGAAAAAAAAACTGAGCGGAAGAGCAGAATGGGGACCAAGTGGTCTCAGATGTATTGGTAGTGTTAAAAAAATGACAGAACTACTAAATATCCAAGCCAGCCATCAGGAGAGATGAAGTCATGAGAATTTCCTATACATGGATGTACATGGAATCTATTAGGCTGAGATAAATAAGTCAGAGGGAGAGAGATAGACACAGAATCATCTCACTCAATTATGAGTTTTAAGAAAAATTAAGGACATTATTATAATAATGCCCAGAGACAATGAGGATGAGAGCTGGAAGGACCAGCTCACAATTTGAAGCTCACCACAAAGAGTGGTGAGTGCATTTAGGGAAAGAACTACACCAACAGCTATCATGACAATCTTAATGAGTGAGAGAAGTAGAATGCCTGCCTCGAATACAGGCAGGGGTTGGGAAGGAGGAGGGTAATTGGTGGTGGGATTGTTGCACTGGTGAAGGAGGTGTTCTGTTTATGACTGAAATCCAACTACAATCATGCCTGTAATCATAGTGCTTAAAGATTTTATAAAAAAATAACCCAAGCCAAAGACAACAACAATGGAATCAAGAGACCCAAACTTTAACAATCTAAACTTAAAATAGGCCTGTTACACTGGCAGCTGGGAGGCAGGGGGGTGATCTGGGATGCACTTGGGGAACATTGGCAGAGGGAGGTGGACGCTGGTGGTGGGATTAGCTCTGATTCATTGTATGTCTGAAACCCAACTATGAGGGGCCTTGTAAATTGCAATGGTTTCAATACAATGAAAATTAAAACAAAATGATTCCGTCAGGTGGGATTGCAGAAATGAGGCAACAAACAAGTTCTAAGAATGGATGCCTGGAGAGTGAGGCTTATGTTCCAGAGATGGTTTTTGTCCTCTTTGGTTAGTATGGGATTTAAAATCAGGAGTGCACCTGGAAACCTCTGATGTTGATGCAGAGGTGGCACTGGTTCTTGTAAGTTCAGGAATTTAAAACTGGGCATGCCTTTTAGACTTTGATCGGTTAGATGAATGCCATGTGAATGATTCTTTCACATAGCTTCTGTTACAGAATATGACTGGCTCTAACCTGTCATTACATGGACAGCATTTCCATTTAACAGAGATTTCTGTTTTAGATTCTGGTCCATGAAGACATGAACCAGCTCAGGGACTTGGTTCTGACACTCCTAGGCTAAGGCATCCTTCACATCCCATGAGAGATCTGATCATGGGAGTAACTAAGAGCTACCTGTGACTTGTCCATAGTATCTCTTACGACACTCTTCACTGAGGAGTAGGCACATATAAAAACCTCAATAATTCCTTCTTCATGGACCAAGAAAATCTGCGAGGATGGGAAGATATGGTAAATAGAATTGAGAGGCCATATGTCAAGGCTTTTATTTTTATTATTGTACAATACCATAGCAATGGTTTGTTGCAGGAGGAATTCTATTTAATGAACACAAGAGAAAAATGACATTGCTATTGTCTTTGGGAGAAAAATATGAAGATTAAGATTCTGAAAATAATACATATGCCTTTGTGCTTTGCCACCTCAGTAGCTACCAGTGCTGTGTCTTACCATCCCTCTCATTGCCAGCGTCAGAGTCCCTGCAGCTGAAGAGAGTTAACTGTTTTCCTCCTTAAGGTAAGTGAGAACTGGGAACGGTGAAAATCCTCATATGCTTGTTATAATTTTGAAATTAGGACGTTGGTAGGATAAGGGTTAAAAGTTGTAAATGCCTTATGAATAAAAATGGAGAGTGTCAGGAAAGCTATATATGGGTTTACAGATAAAAGGAACTCACGACTTAAAATATTTTGGCAGAGGAGTCCTATCTCAAGGATTGCTCCTGGCTATCTGCTCAGAAATAGCTCCTGGCAGGCATGGGGGACCATATGGGACGTCGGGATTTGAACCAACCACCTTAGGTCCTGGATCGGCTGCTTGCAAGGCAAACGCCGCTATGCTATCTCTCCATCCCGGTGAAGTTGGTTTTTAATGAAAGGAAAAAAGGGAACTAATTCAGAACTTTGTTCCATTTCTCTAAATTTTCAAAGGTTGCTTTAAATGGATAAATCTGGGGTCAGAGTGGTGGTGCTAAAGGTGCTAAAGTGGTGGTGCAAAAAAAAAAAAAAAAAAAAAAGAAAGAAAATTGAATATGGAATGACATCTGTGCCAGAATAACTCCATAGACTTACGTTAATATGTTTTTGCTTTTAATCAAGCTTAATCTTACTTGAAGTCTTGAATTTTGCACTGCTTTGGACAGCTGTATTACTCTCGATTAACTGTGTGTTTAAGTATTGTTTTAAAATAATTTATATGGAAGCTTTGTGAAACTTTATAAGGTTATAAGAATTCATTATAAGAATTGGATTTTTGATTATAATTGATTTGATTAATCAAATTACAATTTGATTATAATTGGTTATAAGAATTGGAATCTTAAGCATTATTGCAGAAATTAGAATTTTTGCATAAGAATAAACAGATTGGGCATAGCGGGTAGAGCATTTGCCTTGCATGCGGCTGTCCCTGATTCAATTCCAATGGTCCCTTCACACTGCCAGGAGTGATTTCTGAGGGCAGAGCCAAAAATATCTCCTGAGTGCTGCTGGGTGTGGTCCAGAAATAAACAAAAAGAAACAGA
>PVKC010028176.1:0-15526 GCA_004027635.1 Crocidura indochinensis
AAGAAGAAGAAGAAGAAGAAGAAGAAGAAGAAGAAGAAGAAGAAGAAGAAGAAGAAGAAGAAGAAGAAGAATTGCTCCAATCATTGAGAAGATACAACTTAAAACAACAATGAGGTACATTTCACACCACAGATACTGGCACACAACACAAAGAACAAGAGCAATCAGTGCTGGCATGGATGTGGGGAAAATGAAACTCTCATTCACTACTGATGCAAATGCCATCTAAGTCCAGCCTTTATGGAAAAAAAATATGGAGATTTCTAAAATAAAATATACAACTGAAAACTGAGGTCCTGTATGATTCAGCTATACCACTCCTACTGATATACCCTAGGAACCAAAACACAATACAAAAATGCCTTCTGCACACCTATATTCATTGCAGCACTATTTACAATAGCCAGAATCTGGAAACAACCCAGATGCCGAACAATAGATGAGTGGCTAAAGAAACTGTGGTATATATACACAATGGACTACTATGCAGTTGTCAGGATAAATGATATCATGAAATTTTCCTGTACATGTATGGACACAAAGACTATTATGCTGAATAAAATAATTTAGAGCAAGAGAGATAGATGTAGAACAGTCTCACTCATTTTTGGAATTTAATAAAAATAAAAATCATTATTGTAATAATACTCAGAAACAATGAGATGAGGACTGGAAGGACCAGCACATGATACAAACCTTACCACAAGAGTGATGAGTTCAGTTAGAGTAATAACTACACTGAGAACTATTATGACAATAGTAGTGAGTGAGAGAAATAGAAAAATAGAATGTCTCGAATACAGGGATGATGGAGATGGGGATCTGGTAGTTGGAATGTTGCACTGATGAAGGTAGGTGTTCTTTTTTTTATAACTGAAATTAAACTACAAACTTTTGTTTGCGATCATGGTGCTTAAATATATTAATTTTAACAAAATAAAATAAAAACAAAGGTACAATGAAACCAGGAGCTGCTTTTTAAGAAGAATAAACAAAATTGTTTCTTTCCCTTCAGGTTTGAGAGGAAGCCGAGGCTTGGGTGTGTTCAAAATTCTGCTCCACCTGTAATCCACCACCATGGCCAAGGAAGACATTGCTGCTGGAGGTGTAATGGACTTAATACTGCTTTACCAGAGGTGCTTAAGACTGCCCTCATTCATAATGTCCTCACACATGGAATCCGCGAAGCTGCCAAAGCCTTAGACAAGTGCCAAGCCCATCTTTGTGTGCTTACATCAACTGTGATGAGCCCATGTATGTCAAGATGGTGGAGGCACTTTGTGCTGAAGGTTGATGATATCAAAAAAACTAGGAGAATGGGTCAGCCTCTCTCTGACAGAGAGGAAAAACCCTGTAAAGTGATTGGCTGCAGTTGTGATGTGGTTAAGTACTATGGCCAAGAATCACAGGCCAAAGATGTCATAGAGAAATATGTCAAAATTAAGAATTTTGGCAGCTCTGCTGAGAAAACTGTGGACTGAGGGGACTTTATTCCTGTGCTTCTCTTTTTGCTCAATTCTTGGAGTCCCATAAGAGATCAGACCCCTGGGAAGTGAACCCATAAAACACTACATTCTGAGGCTGCCAGCGACCCACAAAGTGAGTAAGAACTGTGGACTGTGAAGCTTCCCAACTGGAGAGCTGCTTGTTCTTCCTGCGGGAGACTCCGCCCAGCTACGCTCTGCTGAGAAAACTGTGGAATGAGGGGACTTTCTTCCTGTGCTTCTCTCTTTGCTCAATTCTTGGAGTCCCATAAGAGCGCAGCCGCTCTGCTTCACTTAGCGGCGGCACACTCTTTCTAACCAATAAATCCCATCTCAACACGCAGGAAAAAACCACACTATTAGCGTGACAATGCAGAAAGCTCGTAGGCAAACACCATGCACCGAGAACGAAGATGATAGCTTGAATGATCCTACAAATCACAACATTCTGCTTAACCTCTCAGACAAGGAATTTAAAATAGAAATATGAACTATGTTTGTAAAGCTCCAAGAAAGCATAGATCTATCTGAACAAAACACAAAGACAGAACTCAGAAAGCTCCAAACTGAAATAGCAGATATGAAAAACACGGTAGCTCAACTGAAAACCTCTGTGGATGCCATCAAAAGCAGGGTAAAAGCAGCAGAGGAGAGAATCGGAGTACTAGAAGATGAGATGCAGAAAAACTCAAAAAAGCAGAAGAAATGGGAAAAGAACCTTAGGACAAACGATCAGCAATGAAAAAAGTACTCAAGGAATGTGAACAGATGAAAATAGAAGTCTTTGATAAACTCAACAGAAACAACATAAGAATCATTAGAGTCCCAGAGACCCAAGTAGGAGATCACCAGGAAGAATCAACTATCAAAACATCATCAAAGAGATACAACCAGAGTTAACGACTACATGCAATCAAATCCTACATACCCGAAGAGTACCAGCCAAAAGAGACAAAGAAAAACACCCCCAGACACATCATCATTACGATAAGATCCCACAGACAGAGATAGAATACTCTATGCAGCAAGATCAAAAAGGGAAATTACATTCAAAGGAGCATCTCTAAGACTTACAGCAGACATGTCACGAGAAACTCTCAAGGCCAGAAAACAGTGGTGGGATATTGTGACAAGAATGAATGAAATGAATGCCTCACCGAGAATACTGCACCCAGACCGACTCAGGTTAAGGTTAGAAGGAAAAATACATAGCTTCATAGATAAACAACAGCCATAAAACTTCAGAGATGATAACCCAGTCTTAAAGGAAAAACTGACAGGTCTACTCTAAAACAAGAAAGACCAACAGACACAGGAAACTTACCTACAAAGATGACATTAAATCCTATGACAATCACCTCCCTCAATGTTAATGGACTAAACTCATCAATTAAAAGACACAGAGTGGAAAAGTGGGTCAAAAAGATGAATCCAACCTTCTGCTGCCTACAAGAAACACATCTGAATAGTCAGCACAAACATAGACTCAAAATCAAAGGCTGGAGGAAAACCATCCAAGCAAACAATACCTGCAAAAAAGCTGGGGTGGCCATATTAATATCTGATGACGCAAACTTTATACGCAGAAAAGTGGTAAGGGACAAAGATGGACACTATGTTCTAATTGAGGGATATGTGCAACAGGAAGAAATCAGACTATTAAACATATATGCACCCAATGAGAGATCAGCAAATTATCTAATACAGTTACTGACAAATCTGAAAGAAATAATTGATAACACAATAATTATGAGAGACCTCAACACGGCCCTATCAACACTTGATAGGTCAACCAGACTGAAACCCAATAAAAACTTATACTAGCCCTGAAAAGAGCAATGGAAGAAAGAGGACTAGTAGTATATATATAGGACACTCCATCCCAAAAAACCTGGATACACATTCTTCTCCAATGTGCATGGGTCATTCTCCAGGATAGACTACATGCTGACACATAAAACATACCTCCATAAAATCAAGAGGATAGAAATCTTGCAAGCTACATTTGCCGACCACAAGTCCCTGAAATTAGATGTGAACTACAATGCTACACAGAAGAAAAACATTAACAACTGGAAATTAAACACTCTGCTACTGAACAACCAGTGGGTCCGAGATGAAATCAAAAAGGAAATCAAAATTTTCCTGGAAACAAATGATAATGAAGACACAAAGTGCTAGAATCTATGGGACACAGGAAAAGTGGTCTGGAGAGGAAAATTTATAGCTCTACAAGCACACATCAGGAAAGAAGAAGGGGCATACCTGAATAACTTAATGACACAGCTCAAAAGATTAGAAAATGACCAACAAAAGGAACCAAAAATAGGGAGACAGAAAGAAAAAACAAAGCTGAAAGTAGAACTCAATGAAGTGGAAAGCCGAAAATCAATCCAAAAGATCAACGAAAGCAGAAGTTGGTTCTTTGAAAAAATAAACAAGATCAATAGGCCATTGGCAAAACTCACAAAGAAAGAGAGAGAGAGAGAAATCTGATAACCCGGATTAGGAATGAAAAAGGGGAGATCACAACAGATACTGCAGAGATCCAAAGGGTAATCAGAAACTACTTTGAGAAACTTTATGCTCTAAATATGAGACCCTAGAAGAAATAGAAAAATTCTTCGACACTTATAACCTTCCACATTTAAATAAGGAAGAGGAAGAATATCTAAACACCCCAATCACCTAAGAGGAAATTGAAATTGTGATCAAACATCTGCCCAAAAAGAAAAGCCCAGGCCCAGATGGATTTCCTAATGAATTTTTTCAAATCTTTCAAGAGGAGCTACTACCAATCCTAGCCAGGCTCTTCCATGAAATAGAAAAACCGAGAATACTCCCAAATAGTTTCTATGAAGCCAACATCACCTTGATACCAAAACCGGACGGAGATGCTGCCAAAAAAGAAAATTACAGACCAATATCACTTATGAATGCTGATGCAAAAATCTTCAACAAAATCCTGCCAAATAGGATCCAATGCGTCATCAAGAAGATCATACACTAGATCAAGTAGGTTTCATTCCAGGAATGCAAGGATGGTTTAACATTCATAAATCTATCAACATCATACACAACATCAACAACAAGAAAAATAAAAAATAACATGATCATATCAATAGACGCAGAGAAAGCATTTGATAAGGTCCAACACCCATTCTTGATCAAAACTCTCAGCAAGATGGGAATGGAAGGAACCTTTCTCAATCTAATTGAAGCCATCTACCACAAGCCAATCACATATATTATCCTTAATGGAGAAAAATTAAAAGCCTTTCCTCTAAATTCTGGTACAAGACAAGGCTGTCCGCGCTAACCACTCCTCTTCAACATAGTACTGGAAGTTCTCACTATACTGATCAGGCAAGAAAAGGATATCAAGGGAATCCAGATAGGAAAGGAAAAAGTCAGACTCTCATTGATTGCAGACGACATGATAGTCTACCTAGAAAACACTAAAGACTCTACCAAAAAGCTTCTAGAAACAATAGACTCATATAGCAGGGTGGCAGGCTACAAAATTAACACACAGAAATCAATGGCCTTTTTATACACCAATAATGATATGGAAGAGAAGGAAGTCAAGAAGGCAATCCCATTCACAATAGCACCACACAAAATCAAATATTTTGGAGTCAACTTGACCAAAGACGTGAAGGACCTATAAACTAGAAAACTATAAAACACTGCTCCAAGAAATAAGAGAGGACACACGGAAATGGAAACACATACCCTGCTCATGGATTGGCAGTACTAACATCATTAAAATGGCAATACTCCCCAAAGCATTATACAAATTTAATGTGATCCCCATAAATATACACATGGCATTCTTCAAAGAAGTGGCTCAAACACTTATGAAGTTAATCTGGAACAATAAACACCCTAGAATAGCTAAAGCACTCCTAGGGAAAAGGAAAATGGGAGGCATTACTTTCCCCAACTTTAAACTGTACTACAAAGTAATAGTTATCAAAACAGCATGGTATTGGAATAAAGACAGACCTTCAGATCAGTGGAATAGGCTTGAATTCTCAGACATTGTCCCCCAGACATACAAGTACCTAATTTTTGACAAAGGAGCAAGAACTCCCAAGTGGAGCAGGGAAAACCTCTTCAACAAGTGGTGCTGGCAGAACTGGTTCGCCACTTGCAAAAAAGCGAACATAGACACCCCCCCCCAGTTAACATCATGTATAAAGGTAAATCCAAATGGATTAAATACCTCGATATCAGACCTGACACCATGAGGTATATAGAACAACACGTTGGTAAAACACTCCATGATATTGAGACAAAAGGCATCTTCAAGGAGGAAATTACACTTTCCAAACAAGTGGAAGCAGAGATCAACAGATGGGAATACATTAAACTGAGAAGCTTCTGCACCTCAAAAGAAATCGTGTCCAGGATACAAGAGTCACCCACCGAGTGGGAGAAACTATTCACCCAACACCCATCAGATAAGGGGCTAATATCCAAAATATACAGGGCACTGACAGAACTTTACAAGAAAAAAACATCTAATTCCATCAAAAAATGGGGAGAAGAAATGAACAGACACTTTGGTAAAAAAAAGAAATACAAATGGCCAAAAGGCACATGAAAAAATGGTCATCATCACTAATCATCAGGGAGATGCAAATCAAAACAATGATAAGATACCACCTCACACCAAAGAGATTGGCGGACATCACAAAGAATGAGAACAATCATTGCTGGCGGGGATGTGGAGAGAAAGGAACTCTTATCCACTACTGGTGGGAATGCCGTCTAGTCCAACCTCTATGGAAAACGATATGGAGATTCCTCCAAAATCTGAAAATTGAGCTCCCATTTGACCCAGCTATTCCACTCCTTGGGATATACCCTAAGAACACAAGAATTCAATACAAAAACCCCTTCCTGGGGCCCGGGAGATAGCATGGAGGTAAGGCGTTTGCATTTCATGCAAAAGGTCATCGGTTCGAGTCCCGGTGCCCCATATGGTCCCCTGTGCCTGCCAGGAGCAATTTCTGAGCATGGAGCCAGGAGTAACCCCTGAGCACTGCCAGGTGTGATCCAAAAACCACCAAAAAAAAAAAAAACCCTTCCTCACATCTATATTTATCGCAGCACTATTCACAATAGCTAGGCTCTGGAAACAACCAAGATGCCCTTCAACAATGAATGGCTAAAGAAACTGTGGTACATATACACAATGGAATATTATGCAGCCGTCAGGAGAGATGAAGTCATGAAATTTTCATATACATGGATGTACATGGAATCTACCATGCTGAGTGAAATAAGTCAGAGGGAGAGAGAGAGATGCAGAATAGTCTCACTCATCTATGGGTTTTGAGAAAAATAAAAGATATTTTTGCACCAATCCTCAGAGAAAATGGGAGGTGGGCTGGAACTTCCAGTTCACTTCATGAAGCACACCACAAAGAGTGGTGGGTGCAGTTATAGAAGTAACTACACAGAGAACTACCCTAATAATGTGAATGAATGAGAGAACTGGAAAGTCTATCTGGAGTACATGTGGGGTGGGTTGAGAGGGAGGGAGATTTGGGACGTTGGTGGTGGGAATGTTGTACTGGTGAAGGGGGTGTTCCTTACATGACTGAAACCTAATCACAACCATATATGTAATCAAGATCTTTAAATAAAGGGAAAATATTAAAAAGTAACATTCAGGATTAAAATTCAGTTCTCCTTGGATAATTTAATAATTTTTAGTGTTGTAGCCAAATTCCACTTGTATTCCTCAGTAGTTTATAGTCATAAGGAAAATTAAACTACTGCTGCTGGCTAACAATTATTACCATAATATCAGCAGGAAAAATGAGGTTATATTTTAATGCTATAGTAGGATACCTTTCCATACATAAGTAATTTTACTTTCTATTCCTTCCTATAAATCTTTATTCTAATCCGCTAAATTTTAGGAAAAATCTGAGCCAAACTATGAATAAAGAAAGGTTATAATAGAAATATATTGTATTATTTAATAGTAAATACAAAATAGATTCAAGATATAAACTAAAATGCTAAATATTCAAGAACAACAATTTATTTCATCTAATAATGAAAACTGATTATGTTTGAGGTACTACTTTCCCCATCTCTGTTATAATATGATTTCTTAATGTTGCCTACAGTTTATATACAGATATCTCAGCATAAACATGAATCAAATTGATAACATCTCATTAATAATATTGACATCAATCAACATGGGGTGGTTGATTGTGTTGGTAAGGGGGACTATTTGCAGTATGAGTGATCAGACTAGAAACAGCCACTTTCAAGGCCAATATGTCTTAGCCCTGAAATTGATAGCTATTTTTATTTATATTAAAAAATAAATACAAGAGGTAGACAAAACATACAATCAAACAATTTGTGATGAATTTGATATTTATTTCAAAAAAAACAACAATGAGAAGAGCAAGACAGCTATTCTTCAATGAATGGCTGTGCATTTCTTCTAGTCAATAAGTCACACCACAACACACAAAAATACCAACACATTGCAACAGTCACAATGGAAAAAATGCAAAACCTCACCCAACATACTTAATGTACAAAGAGGGTAGCTCTGAAGGCGTAACAAGTATCAGCCAGCTATATAATAAGGATGTTACAGAGGAAATGTAGAGGATGTTCAAAGAAATTAAAGAAACCATGGGCTGAATAGCCAATAAGGCATCCCACATCTTGGACTTCTGAAGACTACCAGATAAAAGAGACCCCCCAAAAAATCCCAAGGCAAATCCTACTTACAAGGATGAAAACTATATACATATATATGTGTACATATATGAAATACAATGGAGCCAGAGGACATTTGCCTTGCATGTAGCCAAATGGGTTAGATCCCAACATCCTATATGGCCCCCGAAGAACTACCAGCAATGACTCCTAAGAACATACCAAGAGTAACTCCTAAGCAGTGCAGGTATGACCTCCAAAAATAGAGAGATAGAGTATCAAAATAAATTTTACTACCTACAAGAAACACATATGTCATAGAAAGTATAAAATCAAAGTCAACAGTTGGAAGACAAACTATCATGTAAACAACTCCGATTATAAAGGATAAGGCTGGGGCTGGAGAGACAGCATGGAGGTAAGGCGTTTGCCCTTCATGCAGAAGGATGGTGGTTCAAATTCTGGCAACCCGTATGATCCCCTGTGCCTGCCAGGGGCGATTTCTGAGTATAGAGTCAGAAGTAACCCCTGAGCGCTGCCGGGTGTGACCCAAAAAACAAAAAGCAAACAAACAAACAAACAAAAAAGATAAGGCTGACCAAATTAATATCAGATGACAAAGACTTTAAGCTTAGAAGGTTATAAAAGAGAGATATGGGCATTTCTTAATAATCAAGAGATATGTACACCAGGGGGAAAAAAGCAAACTCCTAAACATAGAAGCACCCAATTAGGGGCAACAAAATATTTAAACAATGCTAATAAAATTGAAGAAAGATATCAGTAGCAACATGGCAATAGTGGGAGATTTCAATACCACTTAATCACCTCTTGATAGATCAAGCAGGCTAACTTCAGCAAGGGTATACTGGCTTTAAAGGAAAAAATGGAAGAGAGGGATATATATATATATATATATATATATATATATATATATATATATATATATATGACTTTTCATCCCCCAAATGCTGGATACACATTCTTCTCCAATGCATATGGGACATTCTCCAACATGAGCCATAAAATAACAAGTATAAAATTAAGAGGATAGACTGTATCAGCTATCTTCTCAGACCACAATGCACCAAATATAGAGTGAAATACAAGCAGATATGGAGAAATAACTTTAACATATGAAAATTGGACAGCTCCCTAGTGAACAACCAGTAAGTCAGAGAGGGAATCAAAAGAGTTCTGGAAACAAATAAGAATAAGGACATAAATTATCTGAATTTGTAGTACATAGCAAAGTCGGTATAAAGAGGAAAATTTATAGCTTTATAAGCAGTCATCAGGAAAAAATAAAAAGCCTGTATAAATAGCATACTGATGTCACACCCCATTCAGGAAGGGCAGACACCAGAAGTGCTTCTTAGCCTTCCCAGGTGCACTGCACTCCTGAAAAGGAATTATTTTGCCAAAAAGGCCTGCTTTAGAGAAGTCAATCAGTTGACCCTTTTGTGTGGATTGTTTGGCATTAATTCTAACGTGACTGTGACTATATCTCTCTTTATTTTTGACCATTAGAAATCAGGCCTCAGTATTTTCTCCTTCTAACAAAGGAGGACAGTATCAAATTCCCGCCTAAAGTTCCTCCACTGACCAGTTCTCTCTGATCTGTGCCACCCTGGCGCCAAGATCATGTTTTTCCCAAAACTCAGCTCAGGATGAAAGCAATTTTCAGTTTTTCCATAAAACTCTAAAACATTTTCTCTTTCCTGAAAATTACTAGTTTTCTCCTGCTTACCCAAAAACTTCCCACTTCCCTGAAAATTACCTAGTTTCTCCTGTTTTACCCAAAACAAAACTAACCCACAACAAAACTCCTTTTCAACCTCAGTATCGGTTCTTTAATATATAGATTTTAGCTAGCCCTTTCCATTGTGCTCTTCCAAACAGCTCCCATCTTCTTTGATCTCCCAAAAAAGTTACTCTGCATTCCAGAGTTCAACTTTAAAAGTCACTCAGCAGAATTAATAAACTTGTTTTCGTCTTCATAGACACAAGTCCCCATACATCATGTGTGGTAATTCATTTCTACAATAATATTTCGTTTTTCGTCTACTCCATGTCCCACTCTCTCCCGTGAAAGGCTCTCGAACTCCACGAAGAAGAAGCTGTTTAGAGACGCTGGTCATCGGCAACATACTGATACCGATGAAAGAAAATTGGTGGGCCCGGAGAGATAGCACAGCAGCGCTTGCCTTGCAAGCAGCTGATCCAGGACCAAAGGTGGTTGATTCGATCCCATTGTCCCATATGGTCCCCTGTACCTGCCAGGAGCTATTTCTGAGCAGACAGTTAGGAGTAACCTCTGAGCATCACTGGATGTGGCCCAAAAACCAAAAAAAAAAAAAAAGGAAAGAAAATTGGTAAATGAAAAGCAAAATAAGCCAAAGCAGACAGGAGGAAGGAAACAATGAAACAGAGCAGAAATTAATGAGCTGTATACCCAAGAAAAGCAATCCAAAAAACAATGAAAGTAAGAGTTGATTCTTTCAAAAAAATAAACAAGATCTTGGGGCTGGAGCAGTGGCATGAAACGGTAAGGTGTCTGACTTGCCAACGCTAGCCTAGGACGAACCATGGTTCGATCCCCTGACATCCCATATGGTCCCCCGTGCCAAGAGCGATTTCCGAATACATAGCCAGGAGTAACCCCTGAGCATCAAAGGGTGTGGCCAAAAAAAACCCAAAAATAAATAAATAAATAAATAGACAAACAATATCAATGAACCATTAGCCATACTAGCAAAAGAGAGAAACTTAATAAGCATAATCAGAAATAAAGGTGATATGACAACAAGATACTACAGAAATTCAAAGGGTAATTATAGATTATTTTGAGAATCTTTATGTCACAAAACAAGAGAATCTGGAAAATATAGAAAATTATTAGTCTTGGGGCCCGGGAGATAGCATGGAGGTAAGGTGTTTGCCTTCCATGCAAAAGGTCATCGGTTCGAATCCCGGTGCCCCATATGGTCCCCCATGCCTGCCAGGAGCAATTTCTGAGCATGGAGCCAGGAGTAACCCCTGAGCAAAGCTGGGTGTGACTCAAAAACCAAAAAAAAAAACAAAAAACAAAAGAAAATTATTAGTCTCCTATAATCTCCTATGGTTGAATCAAGATTATCTACAATACCTATACAAATCTATCTCTATCAAGAAAATGGAAATGGTAATTTAAAATCTTTTATAAACAAAAGCTTAGGCCCAGTTTTATTCACTAGTGAATTCTTTCAGGCCTTAAAGAGGATCTTCTGCCCGTACTTTTCAGGCCTTTCTATTAGACTGAAGAAACTGATGGGATTAGATGTCTTTTTTTTCATGTAAAGTTCTGTCAATGTCTTGTATATTTTGGAGACTAGCCCCTTATCTGATGGATATTGGGTGAATAGTATCTCCAACTCAGTGATGGCTTTTGTATCCTGGGTGCTATCTCCTTTAAGGTGTAGAAGCTTCTCAGCTTAATATATTCCCATCTGCTAATCTCTGCTTTCACCTGCTTGGAGAGTGCATTTTCCTCCTTAAATATGCCTGTAGTCTCAATGTCCTGGAGTGTTTTGCCTACATGTTGTTCTATGTATCTTATGGTTTCGGGTCTGATATCAAGGTCTTTAATCCATTTGAATTTACCTTCGTACATGATGTTAGCTGGGGGTCTAAGTTCAATTTTTTGCAAGTAGCTAGCCAGTGGTGCCAACACCACTTGTTGAAGAGGCTTTCTTCGCTCCATTTAGGATTTCTTGCTCCTTTATCAAAAGTTAGGTGACTGTATCTCTGGGGAACACTTTCTGAGTATTCAAGTCTAATCCAATGATTGGAGGGGGTGTCCTTATTTCAATACCATGCTGTTTTTGATAACTATTGCTTTGTAGTAAAGTTTAAGGTTGGGGAAAGTAATTCCTCCCATGTTCTTTTTCCCAATGACTACTTTAGCTATTCTAGGGCGTTTATTGTTCCAAATGAATTTCAAAAGTGCCTGATCCACTTTTTTGAAGAATGTTGTGGGGATCTTTAGAGGGATCACATTAAATCTGTATATTGCTATTTTGATGTTAATTAATCCTGCCAATCCATGAGCAGAGTATGTGTTTCTATTTCCGCATATCCTCTCTTATATCCTGGAGCAGAGTTTTATAGTTTTCTTTGTATAGATCCTTCACATTTTTAGTCAAGTTGATTCCAAGATATTTGAGTTTGTGTGGCACTATTGTGAATGGGGTTGTTTTCTTAACTAAAATGATAAAAGACCTCTATATAAAGATGTAGAATGGTTTTCTTTGTGCAATTTAAGTGGACAGGAAGCAATCTGATGTACCTATAAGAGAAACTGCCTTTACTACTTCAAAATATATTTGAAAAAAATTAAATTGTGTTAAATTGAAAAAACCCTTTTGATTGCCAACTAAATTAAAATATAGACAAAACTGTAAACTTTCAAAAATGCCTTATCATATCAACCATACTATTTTCTTGTCCATAGTGATTAAATACCATCTAAATAATTTTGAGCTAGCTCCCACAGTAAGATACTCAAAATATCATCCAGTTTGGCTTTTCTCCTGTTTAAATAGAGTAAAAAATGGAGTAAAAAAATAGATAGTTAGGGAACTGTGATATTCTTTTTTTAATAATTTTTATTTTAATCGTAGTGGCTTACATATTGTTGACAATAATATTTTAGGTACATGTTAACATAAAAATCAAGGAAATTCCCTTCACCAAATTGTCTTCCCTCTGCCTCTGTTCCCATCCTACCTCACATGTCCTCCTCCCTCACCCCCGGGCTGCCAGGATAAGTGGTCCCCTCTGTGCCTAGCTAACTACTTGGTGGTCCTACACCTTTTTGGTCTTGATACTTCCCTTATATCCCCCCCCATTGGGATGCAGGACTAGTTAGTTCATGTTATGTGGTTTTGTTTGAAGAAGAGAAAAGGAATAACCTGGAGAAGAGAAAGAAAAAAAGAAAAAAGTCAAATACTCCGGAAATGGATGGAGACCTTCTAGAGGGTTTCATCCTTGATTTGAGAGATGTAGGGGAAAAAAGAAGGTGAAGCACCACAACAGTACCTAAAGCACTGTCAAAGTATCCCGTGAGCATTCAAAAAAGAAGGAAAAAAAAAGAAAAGAAAAAAATAAATAAAAATAAATGGAGATATCCACTTCAATTGCCAAACTATCACCGTGAAATCAACAATAAAAATATATTAGTAAATAATATTAATGAAAAAAATGTGTTTTTTTTCCACTCCTGCAGATGCACAGTAAATATTGGGGTCATTGGAAAAGGAATTTCCTTTACCTAAGGGGTACAGGGTTTCTCCACCCATGAAGTATATTGTCATGGGGTTAACTATAGACTCTTTTCAGGTTTATTTGCTCTCCCCTTGGTGCTTTTTTGGTGTATAGAGGACTTCTGCTCTGTCCTGGGTGATAAAATAGCCCTTTGTCTCTAGAGGTCTCGGTATCTGCACATTTCAAGGAGTTGAACTTATGATTATGGCTTTCTTCATGGTTCTCAAAGTTCTGTTCCCTCAGTGTCGTTTTAAACTGTCTTCTGTAGTTGGCGGTCCTGGTCTTTACGCTGATCCTAGGAAGGGGCCTGGGATAGCGTCATTCATTATGTTTCCAGAAGCCCCCTTCCATTGCAATAGTCTCAGATGGACCTCTGGAACTAGGGATCATAGCTGTTATGCAGGTCGAAGCTCATGCCCTGACTAGGGCTTTTTTTTTTTTATTGGTCCCAGGATACATACATTCTGGCCATGGTTATGTCAGCCCGTCATCTGTTAGTCGCGGTCTTGGCAATTGGATAAATCACAGGGTGACAAGTCTTCTGATTTTGTCTTATCATTAGCTGGTGAGGTAGGATAATTTGCTCTTAGGTCCAATTGGGGAACTGTGATATTCTAAGGGATGGCATAAGATATCATTTTAAAAGACATTTTACTGGGGCCCGGGAGATAGCATGGAGGTAAGGCGTTTGCCTTTCATGCAAAAGGTCATCAGTTCAAATCCCGCTGCCCCATATGGTCCCCCAAGTCTTCCAGGAGCAATTTCTGAGCATGGAGCCAGGAGTAACCCCTGAGCACTGCCGGGTGTGACCCAAAAACCAAAAAAGAAAAAAAGACATTTTACTGCCAACGAGGTGGCACTATAGGTAAGGTGTCTGACTTGCAAGCGCTAGTCAAGGAAAGGTCGCCACCACGGTTTGATCCCCCGGCATCCCATATGGTCCCCCCAAGCCAGGGGCAATTTCTGAGTGCTTAGCCAGGAGTAACCCCTGAGCATCAAACAGGTGTGACCCAAAAAACCAAAAAAAAAAAAAGACATTTTACTGGTTTCCACATAGTTATTCAAGAAACTGTCATATAGCTTCTGTATTAATGTGTCAGAGAAAACACACAAATTTAAAAGTAGACAAATAAGGGGCCGGGCGGTGGTGCTGAAGGTAAGGTGCCTGCCTTGCCTGCGCTAACCTAGGATGGACTGCGGTTCGATCCCCCGGCTCCCCATATGGTCACCCGTGCCTGCCAGGAGCGCCAGGAGCAACCCCTGAGCGTCACCGGGTGTGGCCCAAAAACCAAAAAAAAAAAAAAAGTAGACAAATAAGATAAAATAATATTTATATTCACTATGTGCATGTAGTCAATCCAATACTTAACAAGTCTCCTCTAAACTCTCTGAAAGAAATGCTAGATCTTAGTCAGTAATTATCTATTTTTGGTCAATTATGGATATCTACACTGAAGTCAACCACTCCTCAAAACAACAAAGAGATGAACTTAGTCAATAATTATCTATTTTTGGTCAATTATGGATATCTACACTGAAGTCAACCACTCCTCAAAACAACAAGGAGATGAACCTCTGAAGACTTTCCTGACTCATAATTTTATATTTCACTTCCCTTTAGTAAATTAAGTCACAAATACCACACAATGGACTTTGAATGTGATTATATATCAATGCTCAGAGACTTCCAAGATAAAGTATATGGAAGTATCCTAAGAGGGTGGAGTGATCATAAATATGACATTTCCAAAATAGCTCAAAGAATAGTCAATAAAATAAATTTTTATTTAATTAAAGAAAAATGGTTAACAAAGTTATTGATAGTTGAGTTTTAGGCATATAATTCATATAATTCAACGCCAATCCCACCACAGTGTCAAATCCCACCAGCAATGTTCCCATAATCCATCACCACACACCTACTCAACCAACTGTCCCCACCCTCTTCCTGCTACCTTGGAAAGCACATTAAATTTCTTTGGGTTCGTATTAGTTCTCATGATATCATTGTTACTGAGTCTGTGCTTTGGATAAAT
>PVKC010028177.1:0-15494 GCA_004027635.1 Crocidura indochinensis
AGAAAGAAAGAAAGAAAAGGATTTGTTTCTCAAGGCTCCAGTTCAGGCATCTGCAGCAAAATTTGAGCTACCGATGTCCATTCTCTCCCCATGAGAATAGTTGCATCCTTAAGGACAAAGCTATTTCCCTGGTAATAAGAACAATTTCAGAATCTGGAGAGTTATTACATAAGGTAGAGCATTTGCCTTGCATGTGGATGACTCAGGTTCAATTCTTGGTCCTACCTGGAGTGTTCAGTTGAGCCTGATCTCAGTATGGTCCCCCAAGCATCACCAGGAGTGATCCCTGAGCACAAGGCCAGGAGTTATCCTTGTGCACCATTGGATGTGGTCCCAACAAAAAAAGAAAAGCAACTCTAAGTTTCAAGGAGAACTTGACTTTTTGTTAGAATTGAAGTTTGATGGTCCTGGCCTAGGGGGTAATCAGGAGATTATTTATAGGTAGAATTTATGGAATACCTGCTTCTTACTGGATTGAGTCTTCATCACCAGTCATAGCAGAGGACATTGAGACTCATGGAGAAGAGAATTCAGGTCATATTAGATTGTGTAAGCAATCATAGCAAAACTAACATCCCAGGCTGCCTCCTTTTCATTTGCCCATTCTCTTCTCATGATATCATCCTATAATGTGAAACCCTCAAGGATTTTAGGTCCTAAAATTCTTCATAATAAATGTGTGGGAAAGTAGGGTTTTGTGAACAAAGAGAAAGAAAGCGTCAAAGAATAGATAAATAGTATGCCTCAAGCAGCACACATGTCAAAGGAAATTCAAGGGTGGTATCCTTGCAGGAAGAGCTGACCTGGCTAGAGAAAACAGGATCATCTTATTTTCTTCCCAAGTTCAGCTGAGCACCCAGGGCAGAGACGCCCAAAAAATGTCTGTTCAGCGTGGTGACAACTGGAACTGTCCAATGCTTGCCTGACTTGAGTGAAAATGTGCGCCAAGAGCAAGAAAACACTAAACCATGAAGGGTCAAAAGTTAGGGAGAAAAGAATGTACAATGCTCTAGTGACCAGTTTTGCATTGATTACATGTTGCAATGATAATTTTATCTCAAATATATTAGGTATAGTTAGAAGGATTAAGTTAACTATACCATTGAAAATGCTTTCACTTTTTTATTGTTTTGGGTTTTTTTTTTTTTTTGGTTTTTGGGCCACACCCAGTGACACTCAGGGGTTACTCCTGGCTATGCGCTCAGAAGTCGCTCCTGGCTTGGGGGACCATATGGGAAACCGGGGGATGGAACCACGGTCCGTCCTAGACTAGTGCAGGCAAAGCAGGCACCTTACTTTTCTTTTTTCTTTTTTTGTTTTTGTTTTTGTTTTTGGGCCACACCCGGTGACGCTCAGGGGTTACTCCTGGCTATTCGCTCAGAAGTCGCTCCTGGCAGGGACGGGGGACAATATGGGGAACCGGGGGATCGAACCGGGATTCGTCCTAGGTTAGCACAGGCACCTTATCTCCAGCACCACCGCCCGGCCCCTAAAGCAGGCACCTTACCTCCAGTGCCACTGCCCAGCTCCCGTTTTGGTTTTTTTGTATGTCTTTACTTTTTATCAGGCCACTCCTGGTAGTGCCCAGGAGACTATAAAGTGCCAGGGATTGAACCCGGGGAACTCCTGCAGTTAAAGCATGCTCTTTGGCATGTTGAGATCTCTCCCAGTCTTGGTTTTTGCTTTATAGTATAATTCCTATAAGCTTGAAAATTAACCATTTGGTAACATGTTTCTATTAAATCAAGCTGTAAGAGGACTAGAAGCTAAAATTCAGCAGCAGGACTAAATTTTATGTTTGTTTTCTTCCTTCCTTCCTTTATTCTTCACTAAACTCTACTAACATGGCTCCAGAGGAAGATCAGGCAGATTCTTAGCTGCACCGTGGTTCAGGTCCAGGTGCATCTCCAGGGTCCACTGTACACTCAATTTCTAATGAACATTCCAGACATAAAAGTGAACAAGGCAGGCTCCTTCTTTCCTTCCTTCTTTCCTTCCTTCCTCCCTCCCTCTCTTCCTTCCTACCTTCCTTCCTTCCTCCCTCCCTCTCTTCCTTCCTACCTTCCTCCCTTCCTCCCTCCCTTCCATCCTTCCTCCCTTCCTCCCTTCCTTCCTCCATCTTTCCTTCTTCCACCCTTTTTTCTTTTCATCCTTCCTTCTCTCTTCTCCCTAGTGTGTGTATTTTAGAAATAAATGTCTTTTTGTAGCCAAATTCATTTTCTGAATGAACACCAGAGTAGTTGATCATCCATTACCAATAAAAATAGATGCTTTTATAATATCAAGTCATCAGATTGCTTTAGCATTAAGTTGCCTGAAGCTACATTAATGTTGGTGATAGGTAGTCCATTAGCTGTACTGAGCTCTTAGCCTTCCCTTGAAGAAGGAAAAAAATGGCACAAATTAGATTCCTTCTGCACTAAGCAGCAAATAAATGAAGGCCTTTGAAGAAACCACCTACATGCAATTACTCCACCCACCAATTTGGCAAACAAGTCTCACAATATAGCCACCTCCCAAATAACACTTGGTCCCTCCCGGTGAGAGGCAGCTTCGACTGGGGTGTGCATAGAGCCAAGACAAAGACATTACTTATTTGGACACTTGAACTGCTCCTTAAGGAAATTCCCAATGTTCATCTCAGCTGGAGTCAGCTCTTGGCCACTCTGAGGTCAACAGTAGCTTTTATGAGTCTATCTATAGTGCAATGTATTGACTTACTTTTTGGTACAATGAAAGAAACCCACTAAAATTAATGGCCTTGATTCCTCTCTGATATCTCTAAAAACGGCAAATTTAGGACTAAAATGCTGCATTCAGTGCTATGGAACTGTGTGACCTTTCTTGCCAGAGCCTCCTCTACGAATTTTGAGCTGCAAAGGACACATGAAGTTCTTATTAGGATGAATTCGGACTGACCTCCCTCAGAGCAGTTGACTCTGCTTGTCTGCAGCAACAGAGCAGCTAAGAAGTCTCCTAGATCCTCCATCCATGTCCTCTCGTTCCACTTCCCAGGAGTATCCATGGCTACCAGAGCCTCAGGGACCTTCTCTCCCCCAGAGTTGGTCCATTTATTGTCATTGTAAATGAATGAAAAGAAAGGTATTTTTTCCACTTCAAGTATTTATTTAGGAACTTGGGATATAGGGGAACATCTCTAGTCACTGGCAACCTTTTCTATTGAAAGATCTATGAAAAGAAGAGCAGAAAGATAGTACAGTGAGCAAGTGGCTTCCCTTGCTTGCAGATAATCTGGTTTTAATCCCACAGGACCCCACAGGTACCTCCACCATTACTGCTATATGACCTGAACACTCTCGGGTGTGATGGCAAAACAAAAAAGGAGCTATGAAAATAAACCCATGACTAATTGACACTTAGTTTGGCAAGGCTTGAATGAAGTTGAAGGGCAAAGAAGGTCACAGGGAACCCCCTGTGCAAGAATTTCCTTTCAAGGAAACAAGCAGCTGGTTGGCATCCAGAGTCCTACCTCAAAGGTGGGACGTGATTGAGCACTCACTACATCATGATCCAAGTGGCCTGGGCAGAGCTGGGCATGTACAGATTGCAGGCACTGGGGTGGCATTGTAAGGGTTCCTCAGAAGTGGACTTTGGAATAGAAATTCATTCAAGAGGTTACCAGGGACTGGGGTAGTAGGGAGAAAAAGGGAAAAAGCCCAAGAATACTCTGATCCAGTTTCAGTCTCAGCCTGATCTCACAGCAGCATTGGCTAATGGAAGCCCCATAGGATCCCAGATAGAGCTAGAGTTTGTCCACTCAAGGCAGGAGAACTTCCATCCTCTGTATCCAGTAGCCATTGGTCAGGGACCAGTCAAGGCGAGTTTTCAGCAACCTCTGTTCTTTGAGTGGGGTCACCCCAGCAGTCTCCTGGGGATAAGCCATAAGCAGAACTCAGAAAACAAAGGATGGTCATAGGAAGTAAGAGATGTGCTAAGCATGATACCTCAGAGTCAGCAGCACCCCTAATTTTGGATTGACTAAAATTTTTATTTCTTCCACAATTCACTCATGTTCTCACCTTAAGGTCTGAGTTGGATGTGAACCTTGTGGGAATTTACTGATTTTTGTCTGTTTTGGTTCTGGAATGACATCAAGCTATTTTCACAGGACCATAGTGTACAGGGAATAAATTTGTAGTCAGTCATATGCAAGGCAGGTATGGTCTCTTGGCTCCATTTGTTGGTTCCTGGCTGCTCAATCTCATCCCTCTTTTTCTTTAATAATAGTACTTTAGCTTTTGGTAAAGTGACTTAGCTATATTAAGTCATCATTTCTGGAAATGCCTCCTAGAGTGTCTCTTTTGACCAGAGCAAGTGAGGCAAGTACCCCTGGCCCTGTAATCAGCCTTTCCCTGTGGCCCAGTACAGCTCTGGGAGGTTAGGGACAGAAAAGCATTTTGTGGGGCCCGGGAGATAGCATGGAGGTAAGGCGTTTGCCTTTCATGCAAAAGGTCATCAGTTCGAATCCCGGTGCCCCATATGGTCCCCCGTGCCTGCCAGGAGAAAAGCATTTTGTGTAGAGAAAGGTACTTGAGGCACTTGGAAGTGGACCTGCAGGGAAAAGGAGGATCTTACTGGATCTCCTGGAAAGATGTTTTCTGAACCCCAGGGCTTAAGGTAGAGGGGTGAAAAGTTAGTACATCCCGTAGAATGCTTGACTGACATATGGCTGACCTGGGTTTGATCCCTGCTATCTCATGTTGCTCAGAGCATCTCCCAAGTGATCCCTGCATACTGAGACTAGGGTAAGCCATGGACACAGCTAGGAGTGGCTAACAAGCCAGACAAACAAAACCCAAGAAGATAGAGACACACACCTCACTCTTAGAATCACTGAGTGTAAGATAGTACAAAGAGATAGTACAGGGGTTCAGGCTCTTGCCTGGGACATATTTCATCCCAGTTCCAACAAAACATTGCATATGGTTTCTGGCTTGTGGTTGATCTGTATTTGATCCCTGACACCTCATATGGTGCCCCTAATCCTCCAGAATTGATCCCTAAGTACAGAGTCATAAGAAAGGCCGAAGCATACAAACACCTCCCCCACAGAAGAAGGCCAGGTCTGGGAGTATGGCTTCGAGGTAGAGGTTATACTCTGAATGTAAGAGACCTGGGTTCCAGAGCCTAGAATCAAAAATGAAAAGCAAAGTATGTCTCCAAGTTGTTTGGAAAAAATAGATGCCCTCCAGTTGACAGAAGGTTCTCTAGCCAGGATGCTAGAGACTGGTTCTGGGAGGAGAGTTCTAGACAGAAACAAAGCGGCAAAAACACGGCAACTATGGCTGCCTTCCAAATCCTGAGTTGATACAAGCTAAGAGATGGGGACCTGACCGTATCCAGAACCTTCGATGGAGGATTCTGGACATGTACCTTTCCTCCGCCTTTATGACACACTGATTTTATGGAGACACGGAGCCACTCTGAAAGATCTAAGCTCTTGATCAAACTCTACGATCAACAATTTTTAATTATTTAAATTTAAATTTTAAATTTTAAATTAAATCTCTCTGTGGTTTAATAACAAAATTTAATTTAATTTAAAAAGTAAAAGGACCATGGGGCTAGAGAGATAGCATGGAGGTAGGGTGTTTGCCTTGCATGCAGAGGGACTGTGGTTCAAATCCCAGCATCCCATATGATCCTCCAAGCCTACCAGGAGCGATTTCTGAGTGTAGAGCCAGGAGTAACCCCTGAGCGCTGCCGGATGTGGACCCCCCCAAAAGTAAAAATATCTGCTCTTGACACCACACATTCAAGGTCACATACCCTGCAGTTCGGGTCTAGACAGTTGCCTGGCACTCCTGCAGGCTTACGGGCCTCTGTTTCTGGGAGTAAATGGTAGGAGTCAACCCCTTCAGACGGTATAATCAATTAGGCAGGGGCAGAGCAGAAAAGCTCCCCAAAATGCATTTTCACGCAGATCTGGCTGAGCTAGGTGTGTCTGAGGAACTCATTGCTGGGGCGGTGAGTGAAGAGCTGAGAGTGAGCTTTGCAAACACCCCGATTCTCTCTGGAGCAGCCGCTGAAATGTGGCCACACCGGTTCAGGCTATTTTAAGCTTTGGAAATGGAGAGAGGTGAGGTGGGGTGAACCAGAGGGCTCATAGGGCAGATGAGTTGCAAGACAGCTTTCTCCAGGCCACCAAGGTCACCAGGGGTCCTTCCCTTGTTACCTGGGGCCTTACTTTTCCTTTTTCTTCCTCTGAGCAGGATGGGAAAGAAAGACCCATTCTACTTCAGAGGAAGTGAGAGGGTTGGGGTCAGAGCCCTGGGCTGACAGCTTTTTAGCTCAGCCTTCTTCAGCCCTTTGACATCCATGAACCTGCCCCTATAGTTGGACAACCTGAAGACCCCCAATCTACATCACAGATAGTCTGGGCATCGTCTTCCTGCCCAGAGTGGCCCCTAACCTATGTACTCATTTTGCTTTTATTTCTTACCCATAGCAGCTCTTCTTTCCATTTGTCACAGCAAGAAACAGAGGCTCAAAGTAAGCGGCTTACCCTGAGTTGGTGGCTCAGCACTGAGGCCTGTGATCTTCATTTAAATGCTGCCTGGCCTTGGAACACAACAAAAATCAAAGTGACTCTATTAAACCCAATGGAACTCTGCTCCTCCCAACAACTCAGCAAGTCCCATGGCATCAGCTCTTGGTTTCAGGCAGGAAACTAAGGCCTAGTGACGCAAGGACAGAGTTGACATGAGCAGCACTGATGTCTGATGTGCTGCCTCCTGCTGTGACCTGGGTTTGGACAATACAGGAGTCAGGGGTTCTCCACAAGTTAGTTAGGGGCTCTCAGAGGACCTCTTCTGCAGACCCTGTTCATCTAACAGGAGGACACGGAACTGCTCAATATATAGGTGACTTGCCCAAGGTTGCACGACTAATTGTCAGGATGGGCTGGAATCCAAGCTCTTGGGCAAATTCCTATTTCCTGACTCACCAGGCAGACTCAGGGATGCTTAGCCACATTTCCAGCTCCTTTGCGTGGGCATAGTCTTCTGCCAGCCTATAGGTTCCGGAGCTTTAATTGTGATGAGCAGCTTTGTAATCAGTAATTGGTCACAAGGTGGTCTTAGGGTGGGAACAGCACTTCCCTAAGCAGAGGACCTCTTGGCTCCCAGCCCTCTCTGATGATCTACACAAGGATCTTTAGCCCCTACGGTCCTAGCACAGTTCCATCAAATCCCCAGAGCGAATGCTTCTAGGGGCACCTTGATTTTGGGTGCAGAGGGGGAGTAGGAATTAGGCCACTCCCATGATGTTACAGGGTTATTCCTGACTCTTTGCTTACTAGTGACCCTTGGTAGTACTCGAGGCAGTGCTAGGAGGGACCACATATGACACTGGGTGTTTGAGCTGGGATCAGGGCAAGCACCTTAACCCGGTACCATCTGTTTCACTTTTTCCTTCCTTTACAATCATGCTGGAAGGTGATAGGGGTGATAGGAGACTAGAAGTCTAGAATTCTAGAAGCTGTAGGATCTAGATGTGTTTGACTTCCCTGGAGAATTGCAGATGATCCTTCAATCCACCCCCCACATTTTATTTTTAATTGTGATGAAAGTAGATGATGCAGTTCCAGTGAGACAGTCCAAGAATGGCAGAGAGCCACATTTCACCTCTTGATTTATTCACATTTATTTTAGAAATCAACAGATATTTTTATCAAGAATCCCCTATGCCAGGTACTAAGAATCCAGAAATCAATTAGACCTGTCCTTTACCCCACAGGTGGTCTCTGCAGGAGAGGAGAGGTCCATATGGGGTGTTTGGCATAGGAAGAATGCTGGCACATGGGCAGAGTTGGTTTCAGGAACAGTGGCACAAAGTGTGTGGCTATCAGGCTAATACTTTGGTGTCAGAGCCTGGGCTGCTGGAAGTTCTACAGGTCTACAAGGCTAGCTCTGGAGATGGTGGAGCATTTCAGGCCCTAGGAAGAGCTGTTTAGTAGTTTCAGAGTCTGCTATGGGCTTCAAGGTCCCCAGGAGGAGGAGAGAATTTGAGAGAGGGAAAGATGATGCTGGAGACTGGGTAGTTTGGTACTGAAGAGCCCTGCATGTTATAGAAAGAAATTCAACTGAAACCTACAGCCCTGGAGAGCCATTGAAGAGGGTAGGCAGGAATGTGACATGACCAGGTTTCTATTTTGGAAAGCTCAGTCTAGCTGCTGTTGGAGGGTGGATGGGAGTTGTGACCAAACAGAGGAAAAGCCATGTAGGGGAGATGAAATGCCAGGATCAGCCAAGTGTCCCCAAGAGATAGAGAGGACTGGATAAACTGAGACATTTAGGGAACAGATAAAGGGAATCAAAAATGAGAGCTATTCTTTTATGGAGTGTTTGGATAGCTCACATGCTAAAAAAATACTCTTTTTAGAAACTAATATATATTTATATATACATGTGTTTATATATATGTATATATATACATATATATATATAAACTATTATGGCACTTAGAAAGTTAGGAAAATCCAGGAAGAAGAAAAAGTATTCAGTGATTCCAGCATCAAAATACCAGTCAAGTGCATAGTTTGATAGATTCCTACCAATAGCTCCTTCTAGGTTATAACACTGTCAGTTTTTTACATACCTTTGCTTACATGTCAAGGACATTACTCATTATTCCTATAAGCTTCTCTAAGTATGGGATAAAAAAATCACTTTTAAACCCAATTCTAGTTCCCATGTTTGTTTCTTATCTGAGCAAAGGCCAAATTCTTTGCCTATTGAATAGTCACTTGAACCCACAACATGATTTTGAGCTTCTTCATAAATTAGTATGTACAATGTTGCCTTCTGCCTCTCCACCTGCTTTAAAAATGATGCAGGGAATGGAGCACCCAAATCTTGACATTCTGAAAATTTGAATCTGAGAAACCAAGAAAGATCTGTACAAATAAATTTTGTGAGGACCCAGGAGGTCCCCTTGCTAGAGAAGCAAGTGAGGAGCTTCAAGTTATTTTCCCTCTAACAGTCTTTAGTTTCAACTTCCAGGACCATCTCAGAAGTTCCTTTGCCAGCCTTGTTTTGCAGGCAGAATGAGGAAATGTTGTTGGTAAGGGCACACAGAAAAGAGCTTCCAGCTCTTGCTAGCTGGGGACCAAGCAATAAGCAGTGTACCCCAACAGTGGTGTATTTTGCAGACATGTGGGAAGAAAGATAGACAGAAACAGAGAGAGAGTTAAAGCTTCTTTGTGAAATATTATGTAGAATGACAGTAGACTTGGCTTTGAATGAAAGGACTCAGGACTTGGGGTAGATGACCAAGAAGTGACCTGCTTCTTGGTTATGGGCTGTTAGGTGAACTGGGGCAAAGCAGACTCTATGCAGAGGCCAGGCGGGAAAGTGATCCAAGTCGAGTTGCTCACCACTTCATGAATGTGGTTTCAATGGAGCCCTGGCCAAGAGGAGGCCACTGAATTCATTCCTCAGATTCTCTGACCCTCCTTGGTCTCCAGGAACTTTCCCTCTCCTGAGCAGCCTCAGGGAAGAGATGCTCAGGGACCAAGGAATCCAGGACAGGAGGGACATGAACAATTGGAACCAGAGTGGCACTGGGAAAATGCCCATGGCCAGAAGCCAGCACCAACACTGGGACTTTTTTTTTTTTATCTCTGCAGGCCCTTGTGAAGAGAACAGGATGGCAGGATGGCATCCAGCCGTGTGTTCTCTGGGGCTTTGCCCAGGCCGCCTTCTTATAACAATGGCTGCTCTGTGTGCTGCCATGGAGTACCACATGGAACACTACAATGACTTTGTAGGCCCCATGAGGCCTGGCAGCCCTAGCTGGAAAAGTCTTCATCTGGACTTCCGGCCCTGAGTAGCCACGGGAGCAGGAGGCTGCTGTATGCTGTCTTGGAGGTCAGAGATGGGCAAATACTCCCCACAGCTCCTGCTGTCCCAGCTGAAGGAACGTTTCTGGCCACTAGGGCTGCTGTCCAGCAGATCATCCCTGACACTGGTTGCTCTGTTAGGTCTAGAACACAGGGATGTTTCACTCCAGATGGGTCCCTAGGAGATCTTGTAGGATTGTGGGTCAGAGTGTTGTGGAAGCTGCTGTGTGCTGGTGCTTCACACTGTCTAGGAGAGACAGACAGAAATGGGGGAACAGAGTCAGAGAAAGGAGGAGAGGGAGAGAAGTCACTTGGGAGAAAGGGGAGAGAGAACAAAGAGCAGGGTAAGGAAGTGAATATAAGAGACAGAGAGTATGAAAGACAGACAGGGATACATGGGGACAGGGGGATGGGAAAAGAAAGAGACAGAGGACAAATAGAGAGACAGAGGACAGAGAGAGAAGAGAGAGGGGGAGAGAGGAGAGACAGAGGAGAGAGAGAGACAGGAAGAATGAGAGGGAGGGAGAGAGAGAAGAGCCAGGAATAGAAGCTTAATAAGCCTGTCCAGTTGCAGTTTTAACTTTACTAGTCTCTCTGTAAACAGTTAAAGAAAATCAAATGACTTTCTTAAAAATAAAAATGGAAACCACCTATAAAGGACTTGGGACCTAAACAATGAAAAATGTAAGCACTCTGTTCTTTGGAGAGCAATAAAGGCAGCAAACAGGGAAATGCCAGGCGCTGTGACCCAAGGGTCACTGTCCTATCTCCTTTGCATTTGCACACAAAGGGAGCCTTCATGTTTTCGGCACCACTCCCAAGAAAGATATAATGCAGAGAAAGAAATGGACTATTGTTACTGTTATTGTTATTATTATTATTATTATTTTCTTAGTTTCTTCCTTCAATCAAAATTGCTCTGAAGTAGAGTATCCCAAGGAACCTTAATCCCTGTGTCAACACAGGGCTGGAGAGCTGCAGAGGCCAAGCCCTCACACCCAGGGCTAGATTGGACTTCATTGCAGAAGGAAGTCAGGCTTCCAAGCCACTTATCAGAGTTGTGGAGACAACTCTTGATTCTTGATTCTTGACCAAAGCCAGAATCAAGTAGAACCTGCACCAACACTTCCAGGAGCAAGGGAGGGAAACTGAATCAAAGGAGTTGAAAGCATGCAAGAAAGGTGAGGAAGGGGCTAAAGTTAAGTTTGTCACGTGAGTGGGCATCAATGGCTCCTCTCTCCATGCCTGTACCTCCACTTTGGTTTCTAGAACAAAGGGCACATATATTTCAGAGCCCCAGCACAATCTCAGCTTTGAATTTCAAAAGGGACCATCCTGTGAGCCTCTTCCCAAGTTCCGGGTTACATAGAAACTACTAGTGTCCCAGGGTCACCTCCCACACGAACGCTCTCTCCTGATCTCATCTCTGCCTCCACTGGGCAACTGGTTTACCTTCCAGTACAATCCCAGTCTGTCAAAAGCCTGTTCTTGGAGGACCATAGATTGGGAAGGTAACAGAATGCCGAATGCACACTCTAGGCTTAGAATCTTGCATCAAACTGAAACTGGTACTTCAACTCCATACAGAGGAGAGTTCTTCCCATTTCATTTCAGTCCAACAGCTCATTCACAGGATTCAGGGGAAGAGGCCCCAATGACCATCGATTTGCACAGCCTCAGATCATCTGAGGGATCACTTCCTGTGCTTATAGATATCAGGATAGAATCAGAAAGAAACTAGGTGTTTTGTTTTGACTTCTAATTGTCTGAAGACAGACACAGGTAAATACAACAGGAAATGAGAATTGTCTCGGGAATCTAAGAAAAGGTTCATGGTGATAGTGCTTAAATTTGACTTTGAAGAGGAGTGAAATGGGAAAAGGGTAAAAAGTAAGTTGCCTGTGGGAACCCTTGTTGAATCACTATCATCACATGGTCCCTCTGAGCCTGGGATGGGCAATCAAATCTCCCTTCAGAGGGAAAAATCACAGGACCCCCTCCTAAATTCTCCTATATCTGGGTCAAGGAGATAGCTCAAAGGGTTAGAGCATATGCTTGGTCTGCAAGGGCCTAGATACCTTCTCAGGTACCACATGGTCCTCTGAACATTTACAGGAATGATCCCAAAGCACTGAGCTTGGAGTAAAATCTGAGTTTCTCCAGGCATGGCCAAAAACAAATGGGAAAAAAAAAGGAGAGAAGAAAAGACAGAAAAAAGTAGGAGAAATAGGAAGAGAAGGAGAAGAAGAAAACGAGAGAAGGGATGGGAGGGATATTTCTTTTTTGTCTTTTTTGTTTGTTTGTTTTTGTGGCTTTTGGGTCACACCCGGCAGCGCTCAGGGGTTACTCCTGGCTCCATGCTCAGAAATTGCTCCTGGCAGGCACGGGGGACCATATGGGGCATCGGAATTCGAACTGATGACCTTTTGCATGAAAGGTAAACGCCTTACCTCCATGCTATCTCCCGGACTCCCTCTGTTTTCTTTTTTTTGGGGGGTGGGGGGAGGGATATTTCTAGAGACAATACATAACATGGGGTAGGAGGTAGAAAAGAGTATTTTGGCTTTATGTTTTAGACATCATTTCTTTTTTGTTTGTTTGTTTTTTTTTTGGGGGGGGGCACACCCAGTGACGCTCAGGGGTTACTCCTGGCTATGCGCTCAGAAGTCGCTCCTGGCAGGCACGGGGGACCATATGGGAACTGGGGGATCGAACCGTGGTCCGTCCTAGGCAAGGCAGCAGGCACCTTACCTCCTGCGCCACCTCCCAGCTCCCTAGACATCATTTCTAAGACTAAATTTATCAATTTTTCACATAGGAATTCTTTCAGAATGCTTCCTTTCTATCGCTGTCAATCTCTACTACAATTCTTAATGAAAATTGAAAAAAATTTTTTTGGTTTTTGGGTCATACCCAGCAGTGCTCAGGGTTTACTCCTGGCTCTAGGTTCAGAAATCGCCCCTGGTAGGCACAGGGAACCAGATGGGTGGCTGGGATTCAAACCATTACCTACTGCTATCTCTCCGGGCCTGAAAATTGAAAATTTTCTATTAAAATGCTATAATTTACAAAGTTGTTCATGATACAGTTTTTTGTTTCAGGATGATAATGTTCCAACACCATTTCCACCAACAGTGTCACCTTCCCTCCATCAGTGTCCCCAGTTTCCTCCCAACATCCAGTCTGCCCTCTTAGCAGGCACATAATAAATTTAATAATGCTTATTTTATAATGCTTACTCTAACAAAACATAAAAAAAGGAAAGTGAAATGATTTAAATGGGGTTGTTAAGATTACTCTTAGCTCCGGAGTGTAGTGAGGAGAAAGAAAGAAATTGAGCGGGGGAGGAGAATGACAAATGTGAAATAATGAGGAACAAGGGCAAAGGGGACTCAGGGGCATTGGTGGGGTTAAGTAAGAACAGAACTAAATATCCAAGCCACAGAATCAACAACTATGAATTCATGAGATCCAAACTTTAACAATTTAACTTAGAAATGTGTTTGTTATGATGGCAGGCTGGGGAGGGTGGTGCTGTCATGAGATGGACTCTGGGAGTGTCGGTGGAGGGAGGTTGACACTGGTGGTGAGATTGGTGCTGGAGCATTGTATGTCTGAAACTCAACTATAAATATCTTTGCAAATCACAATGCTTTAAGTTAAAAATTGTTTTAAAAGAATGGCAAATGAATGATTGGAAAATAAATGAACAAAATCAATTTGTGATTATTATTATAGGTCTGGTTCTAACATATAAAAAATTAAAATCATTTAATATAATAAATATATAATATAATATAATATATAACATATACTTAATATATACAAAAATATAATGTCTGTTCTCATTTAGTTGTATGTTAATTGCAGACTCTGTAATAGTGTAGGAGTTCTGGAAATATTCAGCGATGTTCTCAGTCCCCAAGACAGTGAGAAACTCAAACCCTGCTAGGAATGATTACCTGACTATGATAAGAGGAGCCAAATATCTTAAGCTAAATTTCTATATATTAAAAGTTCTTCTTATAAGGCTACTGCTCAACAAGCTCCAATATCTTTTGAAATTTCTTTCATTCTTATTTGGTGCTTGATAGGCTTGGAGTAATTTTAAGATACTTTTTGGAGGGTTAGGTTGTTTGAAAAAAGAAATCTAAGTATAGGATCATGGATCATGAATTCTATAAATTCTTTCTCTAGAAAAATGTCTCTATACACAGTTACTTCTTTATTTTTATAAATGCTAAAAGGACCTTTTTAACCATACTTGAAATTCATCCATAGACACTCCACCCCCAGGCCAGGAACCCCAAATTCCCATGAGCAGGTGATTGATTTGGGCATTACTATTTTAATTAAGGTAAATGCACCTTAAGTTTTTCACCTTGATACCTTTAAATTTTTGTCTATTTATTTTTTAGTTTTGGCTTCTTAGGGTTTTTTTTTGTTGTTGTTATTGTCTTGCTTATTTGTCTTTTTATTAACCATTACTTGCTCATTTTCCTTGAAAAAGTTCTTTTAGGACCTTTTTGAGGATAAAGTAGGGTTACATTACTATTATTATTATTATTTGTTTCTTTGCTTTGGGGACACATCCAGTGGTGCCTAGGACTTAGGGAATCACTCCTGGTGGGCTGGAGAATCTAAACTGGGTTGAACATATGCAAAGCATACACCCTACCTGCTGTACTATATCACTCCATCCCTGTGTTATGATTTTTTTCCAAAGAGGATTTGCATTTACCATAGTTAAGCACTTGGAAAGTCAACTAGCTCAAAATCTCTTAAATAACATAAATGTCTTAATTACGGTGGTTATTTGGTTGATTTGTCCTCTTTCTGAACTTAATGATAACTCTTCAAGTTATATGCTCACATTCTCATCTCCAGAACTTCTAAATATTATAGTGGTGGGTTGTAAGTCTATGTGTGGGGAGGTGGTGGCTTAAAGCATCTTGTAGATGTAATTAAGCTAAGGATTCTGAGATAAGATCACCCTCAATATAGAAGAGCATTCTAAACCCTACAGTGAAACAAAAGCCTATAAGAGGAGAGGGATGTAGCCACAAGCTAAGGAATGTCAGCAGTTTCAGACCATGTAAGTAGAGCAGAACTTCCACTGGTGTATTGGGTGGTATTGTAGACCTGCTCAAGCCCTGATTTCAGACCTCTTGCTTCTATAAAGCAGTGAGGACACATTACTGCCTGTTGGGTCCCGACAATATTAGGACACTACTCAAGCTCCCAATTCACATCAGAATAGGACAGAGATCCCTATTTCCCTCAGACTTCTCTCCATCAGCACTTTGGCATCGAATACTCTTCTTTGATGGTGGAGAGTGACACATCTGTAAAGGTCTTTTTTTTCTTATTGCCTTCAAACTGTCCTGCCACTGTCTCAAGGATGTGAGCTGAATACACACAGGGTCTGAGACAAAGGATGGATTGTTTTTCTTTTTTCTTTTTTCTTTTTTTTTTGTTTTTGTTTTTTTGGGCCACACCCAGCAGTGCTCAGGGGTTACTCCTGGCTGTCTGCTCAGAAATAGCTCCTGGCAGGCACGGGGGACCATATGGGACACTGGAATTCGAACCAACCACCTTTGGTCCTGGATCGGCCGCTTGCAAGGCAAACGCC
>PVKC010028179.1:0-15523 GCA_004027635.1 Crocidura indochinensis
TAAAGAAGAAATGCAGCATCTTCTGCAGCAGCTTGAGCAGTCTGCTCAAGCTCAGGCTGAGCTGCAGTCCCGCTACAAGGATTTGGAATCTAAGCACCAAATGGAAGTAGAAGAGAAGACCTCCCACATTCTCAGTCTTCAACAGACACAGCAGGATCTGCACTCTGCCTGTGATGCTCTCAAGACCGAAAACTCCAAACTTCTCCAAGAACAGCATCAACAGGCAGTTCATTCAGCCCAATCCATTCAGCAACTGGAAGGTTGGTATTGGATTGCATTTGAAGCCTGCTTTTTAACATCTGTTTTAGCTACTACTTTAAAGTTTGAGAATCTTTGCATATCTTTTGCTCAGGTCAGTAGAATGAATGGAAGGATTAAGAAAGTTGCCTCCTGTCCTTTTTAGTGGTTCTCCCATCTCTGAAATTATAAACTAGCTTAATATGATTAGTATAATGCTATCCAAAAGGTGCTTTGTGAAGGGTGGTGGCAATCTAAAGGGTTCAGTGAATGAAAGAAGTAACTTGAGTTGATCTGTGAGAAACTCAGTCTATATTTAGATACATAAGTAGTAAGACTGAACTCATGGAATCATCTTTACTTAGAAAGGTGGATATGGGGGCTGGAGCAGTGGCGCAGTGGTAGGGCATTTGCCTTTCACGCAGCTGACCTAGGATGGACTAGGTTTTATCCCCTGGCGTCCCATATGGTTCCCCAAGCCAGGAGCAATTTCTGAGCACATAGTCAGGATTAACTGCTGAGTGTCATGAGGTGTGGTAAAGAAAACTTTTACCCTTTAAGAAGATATAAGGACCACCCCTCCACCATACCCTCATCACGATCACCCCACCACCAAAAATAAAAAAGGTGTAAGGAAAACATACTCTTTCTAAAAAGTATTGTTCTGAAGTAACATCTTTTACTAAATTGGCTTATATTTAAAAGAAAGATGTTAGAAGGAATTCTTTGAAGAATCATCTGTATAAAGAGATGTATTAAGATCTTAACCAAAATCTTAATCTGTATTAAGATGTATTAAGATCTTTATTAAGATCTTAACCAAAAGCCAGCAAGAGAAAATACATGGAGACAATGTGCTAAATGAGCATCCATTTATCTGACATGCAAAGCAAACACCCTACTGCTTGTGCCACCGCTCCGGCCCAGTCATGATATTTTTCAAAGAAGTGGATCAAATTTCTGAAATTTGTTTGCAACAGTAAATGCCCACAAACAGCCAAAATGACCCTTAGGAAATAGAAGGTGTGAGGCATCACTCTCCCCAACTCTAAATTGTACTACAAAGCAATAGTCATTCTAATAGCATGGTGGAGCTGGAACGATAATACATTGGTAGGATATTTGCCTTTGCCTTGCATGTGGCCAAACCAGAACGGGTCTGAGGTCTATCCCCAGTATCCCATATGGTCCCCCCTACCCAGGAGCGATTTCTGAGTCCATAGCCAGGAGTAACCCCTGAGTGTCAATGGGTGTGGCCTCAAAAGCAAAAATATAAACATACATTCTAAAAAAATATATTCTAATAGCATGGTATTAGAATAAAGACATCAGTGGAATATACTTGAGTATTCAGAGAATGTTCCCCAGATATTCAATCAATTAGTCTTTGATAAAGGGGCAAGAATCGCAAAGTGGAAAAAAGGAAAACCCCTTTAACAAATTGTGCCGGATCAACTGGTCAGCCACATGCAAAAAAACAAACACAGATCTTCATCTAATACCATGCATAAAGGTCAAAACATAATGGATTAAAGACCTTGATATTAGACCCAGAACCTTAAGGTATATAGAAGAACATGTAGGTAAAACCATGACATTGAGACTAAAGGCTTCTTAAAGGAGGAGACATCACTGTCCAAACAAGTGGAAGCAGAGAGAAACAGCTGGAACTATATTAAACTGAGAAGCTTCTGCAACTCAAAGGAAATAGCGACTAGGCTACAAATGCTACCCACAGAATGGGAGAATCTATTCACCCACTAACCTCCTAATAAGGGACTAATATCTAAGACATACAAGTTACTGACAGACCTTAACAGGGAAACTAATATAACTCCATCAAAAAATGGGAAGAAGAAATGAAAAGATACTTCCTCAAAGAAGAAATACAAATGGCCAAAAGCATATGAAAAAATGCTCCACATCACTAATCATTGGGAAGATGCAAATCAAAGTAACAATAAGGTACCATCTTATGCCACAGAGAAAATGGCACACAACACAAAGAATAGGTCAGTGTGGGCAGGATGTGGGGAGAAGAAACTCTCATTCACTGCTGGTGGGAATGCAGTCTAGTCCAGCCTTTCTGGAAAACAATATGGAGATTCCTCAAAAAACTGGAAATTGAGCTCCCTTATGATCCAGTTATACCATTTCTAGGATATAATCTAGAAACACAAAGACAGAATATAAAAATACCTTCTCCATACCTATATTCTTTGAAGTACTATTTACAATAGCCAGAATATGGAAACAACACAGATGTCTGACAACAGATGCATGGCTAAAGAACTGGTGGTGCAGCTATACAATGGAATACTATACAGCCATCAGGAGAGATAAATTCATGAAATTTTCCTATACATGAATTGACATGGAAACTATTATACTGAGTGAAATAAGTCAGAGGGAGAAAGATAGACACAGAATAGTCTCACTAATTTATTCTACTTAAGAAAAATACTTTTATTATTGCAATAGTACCCAGAGAAAATAGAGATGAGGACTGGGAAGACCGGGCCATGATATGAACTTACCTAAAAGAGTGGTGAGTTCAGTTAGAGAAATAACTACACTGACAAATATCATAATAATAGTAGTGAGAAAAACTGAATACCTATCTTGAATACAGGCAGGTGGTATAGGAAGATGGAGATTGGTGGTAGGAATGTTGCCCTGGTGAAGGGAGATTTTTTTTTTATGACTGAAATCCAATTACAAACATGTTTTAATCATGGTGTTTAAAGACATTGATTTAAAAAATAATATAAATTAAGGGCCCGGGAGATAGCATGGAGGTAAGGCGTTTACCTTTCATGCAAAAGGTCATCGGTTCGAATCCCGGTACCCCATATGGTACCCCGTGCCTGCCAGGAGCAATTTCTGAGCATGGAACCAGGAGTAACCCCTGAGCACTGCCGGGTGTGACCCAAAAACCAATATATATATATATATATATATATATATATATATAGATATATATATAGATATATATATGTATATATATATTAAAAAAGGTTGCAGGCTGGGTGTTACAAATGAACCTAGGGACATTGATGATGAGAAGTTAACACTGGTGGTGCTATTGTACTGTAAATTATATTCCTGATAGACCCTGTATGATTCAACTTGTATATAACAGTTTCTAAATTAAAAACATATTATAATAGAATACATTGAAGGAGGTGCCTTACAATTTTTTGTTTTTTGGGAGCTATACCTGGTGACTCTCAGGGGTTACTGGCTATGTGCTCAGAAATCACTTCTGGCTTGGGAGACCATATGGGACGCTTGGGGATCGAACCGTGGTCTGTCCTAGGCTAGCATGGGCAAGGCAGACGCCATAAGCTCCGCGCCACTGCTCCAACCCCAATGTACCTTTTTATAAATATTTTTAAATGTGTTAATAAGGTGAATTAAGATAATTGATTATAGCATATAGTATGTCCTTAGAAGATAATAACTGCCTGTGTGCAGAGTCAGGGGTAACCCCTGAGTGCTGTTGGGTGTGTCTCAAAAACCAAAACCTAACCCAAAACTTTATAAATAATAACGTTTAGACTAGAACCAGAGATCATTTCTATTTGTTTTCTTTTCCTCAGAGCAACTCCAGCAAAAATCTGAAGAAATAAGGCAATTATTGGATAGACCAGTCCAGCAAAAATTTGAAATAGCTTCTCAGACTTCATGCCCAGATGTTTGTAATGAAGGTACACAGGTAATGAAATGTGTGTTGTAGGATGGGATTATGGGTCATGGAGCTGAGCTGTACTCAGCCTTTCTCAGCACTTACTCTTGACTCTGCTTAGTCATGGATTCTGGCAGTGCAGTACTCGGGATGAAGCGTCATGCCAGGGATTGGGCCTGGATCAGCTATGTGTATGACCAGCCTCACCTATTGTATGGTCTCTCCAACTCCATATTTTTAAGAAACATGACCATTTGTCTTTGCAGCATTTATACTTGAATATGCTAATAAGAGTTTATTTTGCAATGCTTCCTAAGTCATCTGTCTTTGCTGACGGATAAATGCTCTTCTGGATGTGACTCTGTTAGAAACTAATCATGAAGCACATTAGTGTCTCCACAACAAAGAGTGAAAAAGTAATAGCAATGAGCACTAAGGATCTCAATAGATTTTTCTGGTTCTAAGCTGTTAGGAATTTGTTTTAGAACTGTCATTATTTTTCATCTTATGATCATCTTCTCCGTTGAGTAGCCAGTTTTGGTTTTGGTAGATGAAGATTTGATCAGCAGAACACAATTTAGTCTAATACCTTAGATAATGTCAATTATAGAAATCATTACTTCTAGTAGATAATATAAAATGAAAAAAAATCATTGACTGATATTGACCAACTTGTAGTTGTGTTTTTCACAGATATCCATGGGAAAAATACATGTATTGCCAGAAACTTAATTATTAAATTATTAAGCAAGAGTATCAACAAGATGTTTGATGGGCTTTTTTCATAATTGACTAGAATCAATCTGGTTTTACTAGATTTGTTTATAATCACTTATTGATATTTTTAATATAATTTTTTAATGTAAGGAAGATGATTATAACTGTCTAAACTACGTATATTTTCTAGTGGTCCCTTGGTTTCATAATTACTATGTATACTGTTAAGAGATTTTTTCCCCGACCCCCTGTTAAGAGATTTTTATTTCCTGTTATCTGGCATATAAAGTTACCAAACTTCTAGTCTCCCATCTTCAATAATTTCAACATTTTTCTATAATATGCAAAGAAAGAAACAAGTTTCCAGCCACACCTTAGAGCACTCTTTTTATTCTAAAATTACTATAGTTGCCTTCTAAAATTTCTGTTTATCAGTCTTTATACATTTCATAGTAGATTACAGGTATTTACATATTTTATCTAAATATTTTAGTGTGCCTATCACTGACTAGATTTTAATATTTGCTTATAGTGTTGTTTTCTTCTGAAGTAATGGGATTTAAAAGGCTCAAAAGGGCTGATCCCCTCCACCAAGCTCCAACAGGGTCCCTTTTCCAACCCTCCCTCAGCCTCCTGCTGGGTCCCAGTGCCATCACTGTTCATCTGCCCTTTGGGGCCAGTCAGGTTTTTGTTGTAAAGGAACAGGGAACCTCACACCTTAATTCCTTCCACCAAATGCAAACAGGGCTGTCCTTTTTGGTCTTTTCCCAGCCTTCTCCCAGTCATTACTGAAACAACCTTTCTTCCCATCAGTTCTCCTTTTCCCATGTCAATATATATCATAGACTTCCTGGCTGATTGGATCTAGCACGCAATTCAACACACATGATACTCTAGCACTACAAATGAATAAAAGCAAAGATCAATGGAGAAGCTAAAGAAGACATCTGTTGGGGGAATACAGAGAGAAATCCTGGCAAATCTCCAAGTCTACTCAAATGCCTGAAAATTATAGAAGAGGACCTAAAATCAACACTTAATGGTTTAGTAAAGGAAATCAAGGAGTCACTAACCTGCAAAGTTAAGAAATCTTTAGATGAACAATTCAACCAACTCAAAGAAGAGGTCTTGCAGAAGATGAGAGAATCCATACAAATGGAACTGAAGGAACTAAAAAACAGGTTTGAAAGTCATAACAGTAGAATTACACAATTGGAGAATTGCATAGACGAACTTGAAGACAAATTACAAGCTGGGATAAAAAGTCAGAAAAAGAAAGGAGAGACAAAACCCTGGATAAAAATGTAAGGTACTTAATCAATAAAAGACAAGCGAAACAATCTCCAAATTATAGGAATTCCAGGAGAAGATAATGAGAAAAGGGAAAAACAAGAAGTGAGAGAGATAATAGCAGAGAACTTCCCCACTATTAAGAGTTTGGTGTGGGGCCGGGTGGTGGTGCTGGAGATAAGGTGCCTGCGCTAACCTAGGACGGACCAAGGTTTGATCCCCCCATATGGTCCCCGGTGCCTGCCAGGAGCGGCTTCTGAGCGAATAGCCAGGAGTAACCCCTGAGCATCACTGGGTGTGACCCAAAACCCCCCCCCAAAAAAAAAAAGAGTTTGGTCTGCAACTGCAAGAGTCTAAAGAGTGCCAAACAAAATAGACAATAACAGAACAACATCAAGACATTTATAATCCAATGGCAAAAAAAAAACGAAGCGAGATCAACTCTTTAAAGCAGTAAGGGAGCAAAAATAACCCTCAAGTATAAAGAATCAAACTAGATCTTCCATTTGAAACAAACCAGGCAAGAAAATAGTATAATGAAAATTTCAAACTACTAAGTGAAAGGACATTTTAACCTAGAATTCACTACCCAGCGAAACTCTCATCTACTTGGTAGGAGGGTTAAAACATTCCTAGACAAAAAAGAATTTTCAATATTTGCACTATCCAAACTGGCCCTAAATGAGCTACTCAAAGAGCAATTACACAAGCCAAACCCCAATCCCAAATTCCCAGCAACAACCCTAGATAATATAATGGCACAACAGCCCTTTCTGTCAATAGTTTCCTTAAATGTCAATGAATTAAACTCTCCCTTCAATAATGGATACAACTGTTTAGATTGAGCAGGTGTCCAATCAACTGCTCTTTATAGATGTCTTTAATAATGTTATAATGTTTTTATTCACAGAAATGGATGCAGTATGTTTGGGAGCCATGGACTCCCACTGTAGCGCTCACTATAAATAGTTTTAATGTCTTAATTTTACTATGTCTATAATAACTCCTTGATCTTGTTGTCCACAGTGGTGCTTGGAGATATAGGTTAGTTACCTCAGTACCCCATTGCAATGCTATACTATATTAGACTCAGAAGACAGGGCTCATTATGATAATATCTCAACAGAAATTCTAACCTATTCATTTTCTACTTGATAATGCCTGTTAATATAATCTAATATTTATGTCCACAGATAGTAATGGAATATGCAACTGCATGCCATGAACTCCTGTTACAGAACTCATTTATTGAATATGTTATTGTAATCTGTTTTCAATTGTAGATAGTTTAACATTATTCTGTAATGCTCATGATTATAGATTGCTTTTTAGGAAAGGGACCTTGATGGTCTAAACCTACTAGATGATATTTCTTGGTGTAAACTCCTCTTAGAGCTCATATCATTTAATTTTCTAGACTTGAAAAAAAAATGTTTTTTGATTCTTTTGTCACACCCGGCAGTGCTCAGTGGTTACTCCTGGCTCTCTGCTCAGAAATTGCTTCTGGCAGGCTCTGGCAGGCTCTGGGGACCATATGGGGTGCCGGGATTCGAACCAATGACCTTCTACATGAAAGGCAAACACATTAACTCCATGCTATCTCTCCGGCCCCTGAAAATTATTTTTAAGAACGTTTTATACACAATCTAAATCACAAAGCCTTTCTTCAGTAAAGTTTACCCTCACCAATCATGATTGACTTAAAAACTGAAAAACATTTCCATCTAACTTGTTGGCTTTACTTTTTTGTTTTTGTTTTTGTTTTTGGGCCACACCCGGTGATGCTCAGGGGTTACTCTTGGATATTTGCTCAGAAGTCGCTCCTGGCAGGCACGGAAGACCATATGGGGAACCGGGGGATCGAACCGCGGTCCGTCCTAGGTTAGCGCAGGCAAGGCAGGCACCTTACCTGCAGCGCAACCGCCCGGCCCCCGGCTTTACATTTTTTTAAGCATTCTGTCCCATTTCACCTGGGTCAGCTTTTCAACTCTAATCCATGAATCAATCCTGTGTGTGTGTGTGCGTGTGTGCCCATGAGTGTATGTGTTGGCCACCTCAATGTCTTTCTAATGTTCATTTGTAATATACATAATGTCTGTCTATATTGTATCCTGTCCTTCCCCCATTATGTATAACCCCACCTTCCCCCCATTCACTTTCACCTTACAAATTGTTTTCTAACTCTTCATTCGCTCACCACCGCCATCTATTATTTCCCCTGATTTATCCCTTTTTACCTTAAGTTTTCCTCAGGAAGCGAAACATTCCTCCAACCTTAGTCAGCTGCCAATCAGCTCCCAAAGTGCCACTGCTGCTGATTTGCTCTTGGTGGCCCTTTTTACCCCACCTTCCTTTGCTGTGGACTATAGTTTGCCACCAGATTTGGTTTCTGAGAAGCCCCCAGCTCAAGGACATTGCCTGATATGTGACTGCTGGGATCCATTATTTTAGACTCTACAAGACCAAATCACAGGCTGAAGCTGTGCTCCAGAATTTATCCTCTCCCCCAATACTATTTCAAAAGACTTAAAAGGGACATGTATATCTCCTTTGAATATTTCTTTAAATGTATTTTCTTAATAGGTATAGTCCTTATTGTCTATTTTCTTATGTTGTGGCAATTTCCCCAATTTTGGGGATTTATTTAGTAGGAAATTTTAGTCAGTAAGTTTCTTCAGTCTCTGAGCTCATGTTAGAACCAGGTTATTGGGATTGTTTAGTTTGTTATTTTTACCTCATCTGCACCAGTAGTACCATGTGGCATTATTCCTTTCTGTATAGGCACATTAGAAAGGAGAAATCTTGGGACTGGAGCATTGGCACAAGTGGTTGGGAGTTTGCCTTGCTACATGCTAACCTAGGACAGTCCATGGTTTGATCCCCAGGTGTCCCATATGTTCTGCCAAACCAGGAGCGATTTCTGTGTGGATAGCTAGGAGTAACTCCTGAGTGCCACCAGGTGTGGCCCCAAAACTAAAAACTAAACTCAACTAAAATAAAAATGGGAAATCTGGAGTCGGAAATATATCATTGAGATAAGACATTTGCCTTTCATGCAGAAAGTCATTGGTTCGAATCCCAGCATTCCATATGGTCACCCGAATTTGCCAGGAGTGATTTCTGAGCATGGAGCCAGAAGTAACCCCTGAGCACTGCCAGGTGTGACCCAAAAAACAAAAAAAAAAGTGGGGGGAATAATCTTATGTATGCAAACGAATTCTTATCTAATAGATCTACGAACAGGTAAATTTCATTTTGCAGTGGAGCCTTACACCCTGAAGAATTGTCATAGTCACTTGGCTTAGGCTTCAGAAGATTGCACATTGCCCATCATCCCTGAACCTTGGATCCCATCTATAGTAACAGCACTGTTTTCTACACCAGCATCAGGAATCAGACATCTACCAGGAAGACCCTACAGCTGGCATTACATTGGCTTACTTCAATGTCAGTTCCCATGACACTTTGACAACTTGGTAATAACAACAACCTGGTTTCAGGGCATGATTCTCTGCATTGCCACCTAATGGTGAGTCAAACCAGAAGACACTTTGACATAGGACCTGTGAAGAAACCAGAATCTTTAACTACAGAAACCAGACAGCAACAAACGTGATTTTGAAGAACTTTTACTGGAACCACAGAGAAAGATTTTGGGGTTGGACAATTTAGTATGCTTGGAGCCTATAGTTGGTCTTATTCCAGTAAAGTTTTTTATTATTATCCATATTTTGCTGTTTCTGTACAAACAACAACAACAAAAACTGCAGAGCTTTTTTTTTATTCTATTTTTATCTCTTATCTTTAAAAAAGAGCTTACAAAACCTGCTACTGTATTTATGACTTTATTAGAGGTACAATAATTATCACAAATATACTCACTACTGAACTTTTTTTCTAGTCTTCCATTTATTTATTGAGTTTTTCTTTCTATTTTATTTCTAATTTTCTCAATAACTTTGCTTTTTCTTATCTTGACATAAATGTATTATGGTCAATTATGTTAACTACATGTTAACATAAATGTGATGCATTTTCTTTAAATAAAAAATATTTTTAAAAAGGCTCAACAACAAAAAAAAAAACTCTGAGCATGGAGGTAAGGCGTTTGCCTTTCATGCAAAAGGTCATCGGTTCGAATCCTGGTGCCCCATATGGTCTCCCGTGCCTGCCAGGAGCAATTTCTGAGCATGGAACCAAGAGTAACCCCTGAGCACTGCCGGGTGTGACCCAAAAACCAAAAAAAAAAAAAGAAAAAAAAAGAGTGTTGAATGCAGTTAGAGAAATAACTAACACTAACAATTATCATGACAATGGTAGTGAGAGAGAGAAATAGAATGCCTGTCTCGAATACAGGCAGGACCTGTGAAGGAGGACGATGGAGGACATTAGTGGTGGGAAGGTTGCACTGGTGAAGGGGAATATTCTTTTTTATAACTGAAACCACGTACAAGCATATTTGTATTCATGGTGCTTAAATAAAGATATTTAAAGAAGGGAATTTGGCATGTACCTTGCATGCAGTCAATGTGGATTTGATCCTCAGCACTGTAGACAGTTCTTTGAATACTGCCTACATCATCAGGGATAAGTCCAGGCACCACCGTGTATATCCCAAAAGAAAACAAAAGGGCCAGAGAGATAGCACAGTGGTAGGGCATTTGCCTTGCAAGCGGCCAACCCAGAACCAATGGTAGTTCAAATGCCGGCATCCCAAATGGTCTCCTGTGCCTACCAGGAGTGATTTCTGAGCAGAGAGTCAGGAGTAACTACCTGAGCGCTGCTGGGTTTGGCCCCAAAACAAAACAAAAAAGAAAAGTAAAACAAAAAGGAAAATGATGAACAGTCTTTGTGCCAAGTGGCATTAATATAACATTGTTATTAATGTATCCAAATTTTTTATTTTGTGTGCTTTAGTCTTCATATTTTTGACTTTGTAATACAGGCTTCAGACCTAAATTCAAAAGCCAATAAACAGGAAGTTTTATGTAAAGTATTTCACATTCTGCTTTTAATCAAAAGAACTTTACTTTAAAGATTACTGGGGTAGCTATAAGTAGATTCTGTTTTGAAATGCTTTCAGGGGTTGGGTAGTTTTCAAAGAGATACCAGAAGTTATATGGGTATTCATACCAGAATTTCTCTCTAAGAAACATTAACTACTGTCTTTCTATTTAATCTAGGCAGACACTGAGGAGGATACTGCCTTTTTGCGAGAGCGGATAATTGAACTAGAAAATGAAAAGGGAGCTTTGCTTCTTAGTTCTAGAGAATTGGAGGAGCTAAAAGCTGAGAATGGTATGTACAAATATAAATGAAAGCTCTGTCTTCTGACCCCACAAATGCCTCTACTTTTATCTCTGAATATATGCTGCTTGGCCTTGCACATGACCATCCCACTTTTGATTCCTGTATGCCATATGGTCCAGAGAATCGCCAGGAGTAATTCTTGAGTGCAAAGCCAAGATTTATCCCTGAGTTTCTGGGTGACCTGAAAATAAAATCAAACAAAATTTTAGTATGAAAAGGGGGGGGGCAGAGTGGTGGCGCAAGAATAGGTCATTTGCCTTGTATGTGCTAACCTAGGATGAACACAGTTCATTCCCCCAGTGTCCCATATGGTCCCCCAAGCCAGGAGCTATTTCTGAGTACATAGGGTGGAGTAACCTCTGAGTGTCACTGGGTGTGGCCCAGAACAAAAAAATTTTTTTTCCAGCATGATTTTCCATAGAATAAATTTGTGGGGTGAACTAATAGAGATCAGTATAGATGAAGATCCGTGGGTTTTGGTGTTTGTCTTTTGTTGTTGTTGTTTTGCTTATATTATAAATATTTAAATCCCTATCCTTTCTGTTATTCCAATTCTTACCTTTCAAGACTCAGGGAAAAATGGGTGAAATATTCTTTTTATTTCTATAATGTCATTTCATTTCTTTAGCATAACCTGTTTATATTTAATACTATAAGCTCCTAGAGTTAAAGTATCAATCAGCTCTTCAAATGGAAAGGGCCATTTTTCTTTCCAACTAGTATGCTTTACACTTAGCATTTTGTTCTGTTGGATTTTGCACGAACTATGAGAAAGAATATATATATGTATATATATATATATCTGTATATATGTATATTTAGTTATTACTTGCTTCACACAAGGGTCTTCTAGTTTGGGTAGCATATATGTAGTTAATAATGCTTTATTACTATGACATTTTTACTTCTACATGTGAAACAATTATCATGTAAAGATTTTTGTTTCTTTTTGGACAATACCTGGCAGTGCTCAAAGCTTACTCCTGGTCCTATGGTGAGAAAAAAAAAAACCCTGGCAGGATTCAGGAGACCACATGTGATGCCAAGGATCTACACAGGGTTAACTATGTTTAAGGCTAGTTTCCTACCCACTGCTTTAGTCCCTTAAATAAGTTCTGTATTTTTTCAGACTCTACTTAGGTTTGTATTATTTCTTGAACTCTAAAGTAAATATTTCCAAGCTAGTTTTACACTTCCACTTAGTTCAAACTTAGGGGAGTATCATGATTAGATTAATTTTGTTGCAGTTGTTGTTAGTTTTGTTTTTGAACCAAACTCATGTGGCTAGTGCTCAATTCTAGCTCTCACTCAGGAATTACTCATAACTGGCCATGAATCCAACTTGGGTAGGCCATGTGCAAGGCAGTCACCCTATTTGCTGTGCTATCACTACAGTTTCCTTTTGCTGTTTGTTTTGTCTTGGTTATTTAACGTATCTCAATAACCTTGCCTACTGTCTTATCTCTATTTTATCAAATATACATATTTCTAAACATGTTGATTCATGGCTTTCAGAAAAACTATCTTCTCAAATTACTCTTCTGGAGGCTCAGAATAAAGTTGCAGAGTCAGATAAAGAATTCAGTGAGGTAAGTGATTTTATATAATTTTTAAATACCTTTATTTTGACACCATGATTGTACTTGGGTTTCAGTCATAAAAAGATCACCTCCCTTCACCAGTGTAGCATTCCCACCATCAGTGCCCTCATCTGCCTCCTCCCCCCCAACCTGTATTCAAAACAGGCTTTCTACTTCCCTCACTCATTGACATTGTTATGATAGTTGTCAGTGTAGTTATTTTTCTTTTTTTTCTTTTTTTTTTTTTTTTTTTTGTCCACACCCGGCGGTGCTCAGGGGTTACTCCTGGCTGTCTGCTCAGAAATAGCTCCTGGCAGGCATGGGGGACCATATGGGACACCGGGATTCGAACCAACCACCTTTGGTCCTGGATTGGCTCCTTGCAAGGCAAACGCCACTGTGCTATCTCTCTGGACCCGGTGTAGTTATTTTTCTAACTGCACTCACCACTCTTTGTGGTGAGCTTCATATCCTGAGCCAGTCCTTCCGGCTCTCATCTCCGGGAATTATTTTAATAATGTCATATTTTTCATAAAACCCATAGATAAATGAGACTACTCTAAGGCTCTCTCTCTCCCTCTGACTTATTTTATTCAGCATAATAGATTTCCTATACATCCATGTTTAGGAAAATTTCATAACCTCATCTCTCCTGACACTACATAATATTCCATTGTGTAGATATGTACCACAGTTTCTTTATCCATTCTTCTGTTGAAGGGCATGTTGGTTGTTTTCAGAGTCTGGCTATATTTTAAATAGTGCTGCAATGAATATAGGTGTGAGAAAGGGATTTTTTTATTGAGTTTTTGAGTTCCTAGGGTTAATTTCTAGGAGTGGTATAGCTGGATCATTATGGGAGCTCAATTTCCAGTTTTTTGAGGAAATTCCATATTGTTTTCGATAGGGGCTGGTCTAAACGACATTCCCACCAGCAGTAAATATGAATTCTTTTCTCCAACATCCTTGCCAGAACTGATTGTTCTTGTGTGCCAGTCTCTGTGGTGTGAGATGGTACCTCATTGTTGTTTTGAATTGCATCTCCCTAATTAGTGATGTGGAACATTTTTTTCATGTACCTTTTGACCATTTGTATTTCTTCTTTGAGAAGTTGTCTCTTATTTCTTCTTCCCATTTTTTGATAGGGTTAGATGTTTTTTCTTGTTAAGTTCTGTCAGTACCTTGTATATATTAGATATTAACCTCCTATCTGATGGGTATTGGGTGAATAGCTTCTCCCATTCCATTGGTGGCCTCTGTATTATTTCTTTTGAGGTGCAGAATCTCATTAGCATAATATGTCCCATATGTTAATCTCTGATTCTACTTGTTTGGAAAGTGCTGTTTTCGCCTTAAAAATGCCTCTAGTCACAATGTCTTAGAGTGTTTGACCTTATGTGTTGTTCTATATACATTATGATTTCAGGTCTGATATCAAAGTCTTTAATCCATTTGGATTTTACATTTGTGCAGTGTGTTAGATGGAGATATGAATTCTTTTTTTTTTTTTTCAAGTGACTGATCAGTTGTCACACACCACTTGTTAAGAAGTTTTCCTTGCTCCATTTTGCATTTCTTACCCCTTTATTAAAGTTTCAATGATTGTATATCTGGGGAACATTCTCTGATTACTCTAGTCTATTCCACTGATCTGAGGGTCTATCTTTATTTTAATACCAGTTTTAATGACTGTAGTTTTGTAATACAGTTTAAAGTTGAGGAAAGTGATGTTTCCCATATTCCATATTCCTTTACCCAAGGGTTGCTCTAGCTATTTGTGGATGTTTATTGTTTCAGAATAATTTCAGGAGTGTTTGATCTACTTCTTTAAAGAAAGTCATGGGTAAGGTGATTTTATTTTTAAATAATAGGAGTGAATTAGATGAGTTGAAACATATCTGAATTTTTTTTTTTTTTTTTTTGGTTTTTGGGTCACACCCAGCAGCGCTCAGGGGTTACTCCTGGCTCCATGCTCAGAAATTGCTCCTGGCAGGCACAGGGGACCATATGGGATGTCGGGATTCGAACCACCATCCTTTGCATGAAAGGCAAACGCCTTAACTCCATGCTATCTCTCCGACCCATTTATGAGATTTTTTAATGTTGACAAAGATTTGTATTACTTAGAAAGTGAGATCAATTTGAGGAAAGCATATGGTCATGTATCATTTAATTTGTATCTGAACAATAGAAATTGTTTTGTTTAAGCTGAACTAGTGCAGGAACTGTAACCTCTAATTTGGGTTTCTTATATCTCATACTAGATGAGTATCATCTGCTATGTTAGTCAAAGCAAATTCAAATTCAAAACTAAACTCAAATAATTAATAAAGTGTTTGATTAAATATGTATCTTTCTGTGCTACTTTGAGAAATCTTCCTCATTCTATTCTCGGCAATAAAAAATTGATTTAGACTCGTTTGACTTTATTTTCTTTTTTCCTTAGATTCTTTCTCAGAAGTTACAACAAATGGAAGCTGAACACAATACGTTGAGCAATATCTTGGAATCAGAAAGACAGGAGTCCAAGATTCTGATGGAAAAGATGGAACTTGATATGTCAGAAAAAAATTTATCTTTGCATAATCTTAAAGAAGAAATGCAGCATCTTCTGCAGCAGCTTGAGCAGTCTGCTCAAGCTCAGGCTGAGCTGCAGTCCCGCTACAAGGATTTGGAATCTAAGCACCAAATGGAAGTAGAA
>PVKC010028180.1:5576-15607 GCA_004027635.1 Crocidura indochinensis
AAAAAAAAAAAACAAAAAAAAAACGCCTTACCTCCATGCTATCTCTCTGGCCCCAACTTAATATTTCTTATTATGGTCTTTATATCTCACATTGTTACAGTCCAACCTGTCAGATACTTCAATAATATCGAATTGGTAAAGAAAATTTCAGCAACATACTGTTGGCCAAGTGAGGGCTAAAAATTGTCTCTGCAATGTGAGATGATACCTCATTGTTATTTTGATTGCATTTCCCTTATGATTAGTGATATACAACATTTTTCATGTGCCTTTTGACCATTTGTATTTCTCTTGTGAGGAATTTTCTGTCAATATCTTCCATTTTTGATGTATTTGTAAAGTTTCTTGTAAAGTTCTACCATTGCCATATATATATATATATATATATATATATTTGATATATCAGAATGCTGAGTAAACAATTTCTCCTATTTTGTGGGATCTCTTGTATCCTGGCCATCATTTCCATTAAGGTTCAGAAACTTCTTAATTTATTTTTCTTTGCTTCCACTTGCTTTGTCAGTGGTATTTAATCCCTGAAGATGCCATAAGAGTCAACATCATGGAGAGTTCTGCAACCATGATTAACTTTGTAATTTCTCTGTGACTAACTTAAAAAATATCTCTGAGATGTGCTGAGTCTAACTCCTTGCTAGCCCCTTATCTTGGTTGTCAAACACCTGGATTGGCTCCATGATAAGTTATGGGAAAAATGGGCTCTGATCCTGAATAGTGTAAAAATATTTTGTTCCCCTTGCATCTCTCTGGATGTGGGGCAATGCTTTGTTTTTCTACAGATTGCAATTCATTTTGTATGCACTAAATTAACACCTTGGAACATAGTTTTGCTTGCAGGTATAAATGTGGTCACAGTTTGGAGTTCACAGATTCTAACTCACAGATTAGAGTCCCCAACCTGCTGCATAGTGTATAGGGTAGATGAATACAACTTCCTGTTCATCTCTTTTATTTGGTGGCTCTCGCTCAGTTTGAGAAAACTCAGCCTATAATAATATATAAAAAAGGTCATTCTATATCTACCCTTTCCTCTGGCTGACTTCACTCAGCATGATATCTTCCAGACAGCCAAGTAATGACAATTGCATAATTTTTGTCTATGTACTGATGAGTAGTAGCCTATTATATATGCATATGCCTCACATATATATGTTATATATACATATATTTTTGTATATAGTCAACTTTTTTGGAAGTAAGATCAAGTTTTTATTTGAAAATTCCGAGGAAGAGGAGGGAAACTATGAGAAAGGGAGAGAGTAACATGCTCAAGAGAGGACACAGGCTTCTCCAAAAGTGGAGGGATCTCCGCTCACAACCCAGCATGAAAGTAGGAAAATCCACATCTCAAGAGGGAAGATGCAAGTGACATGTGCATTTGAGCACTATGTGCATGAGTTCAAGTATAACATGCGCACCTCCATTAATTTATTCTTGAACTCTTGGGATAGTTCCAGATTTTGTCTACTGTCAATAATGCTTTAGATAGCATAGGAGTGCAAATATTATTTTCTGAATAGAGTTTTGGGCCCTTGGGGTATATGTAAAGCAATGGAATTACTGGTCCATATGGACGCTCAATTCTGAAATTTTTTTTTGAGTGTCCATATTGTTTCCAAAAGGATTGATCAAGGCAACATTCCTACCAGCAATAAATAAAGATTCCTTTTCCACCTGCATTTATGCAAGCAATAACAGTCTTGTTCTCTTTTGATGTTTTCCAGTCTAATTAATATTCTAGTGCATTTTTGCAAAGACTTTTACTTTGGGGAACTGTGAGCCACATTTGATATTGTGCTATTCCTATGAGAATCTCCAAAGCTCTACTTAACATCTATGGTTCAATTTGTTTTGGAATCAGCAGTTGAATCAAGCAGTCATAGAGCTTCATTTTCTGCTTCATTCATTTTCCTCTATCTTTGCTAGACTTTGGGTTTATAAATTACCTTTGCCTTATGAGGGTTCTAATGCCTTTCTGGAAATAAATACATTATAGTTTGTCTGAATTTTCTTATAGCCCGTTATTCTAGACACAATTTAGTCATTGTTAAATATTATTTATTAGTATTTTTTAGAATGGTCACGGCCTTATCTAGAAATGTGCTTTCATAATTCACTACAGCAAAATTTGGATATCATTGTTCTTCCCCGAGACATGGGGTCCACCTCTGGTCAAATATGCAGAAATATCTTGTTTTATTTGTTTTGAAGGGACTTGTAAGAATTTAAAGCTGAAAAGAAAATTTTTTCACTGTCGTTGCTTTCAATACATTTTAATCTGTTTTTAAGTTTTGAATAGTAAATAATTTTTATTATCAGGGATAGTTAATTTATTTGATTTAAGTATAGCATGTTATCAACAGCAAAACAAGTTTTCTCTGTGCTCATAACTCTCCATAAATATCATTAAGTTTTTAATTTTAACTTACTTGATCATAATATTTACCCAAGCTAGTAGTGACATTTTACGGGACTTGTTTTTAAAAGCTTCCTGTTATCTTATCCTGTCTGCTTGCTATACTTATATTGTTGTTTTCTTGGTATTAAAAAGAATGACCTGTAGGGGCCAGATCGATAGCACAGCTGTAGGGTGTTTGCCTAGCACACAGCTGACCCGGGATGGATCCTGGTTAGATTCCCAGCATCCTATATGGTCCCCCCAGCTTGCAGGAGCAATTTCTGAGAGCACCTGAGTGCCACTGGATGTGGCCCCCAAACAAAAACAAAACAAAAGAATGGCCCGTCTAGTTTACCTATTTAATTTGGTTTGAGGAGTCTTATACTGGAAATATGTATGTATATGATATATGTTTATTTTCAATTATTCTAACTCATTATTTTTTATGGTCTGACATTTTTGTTCCTTTAAAATTAGAAAAGGAGGAAATTAAGAAATAATCTAGTGAAAAGGTAATCAAGAAGTAAAAATGAGAGTGAAGAAGCTAGTTGGGGGGAAAGGGAATTTTATAACAAGTCTTAAGAAAATTTGTCACAAAAAGGCAAAGATTTGAGAAACCTGAAATTAAATCTGAGGACTTAAAACTGACTATGAAGCACTGGGTAGAAAAAAGTTTTTTTATTGGGGTTGTTTTTAGTTTTTGTTTTTTGGGGGAGCCACAATTAGCAGTGATCAGGAGTTACTCCTGGATCTGCATTCAGAAATCCCTCCTGGCAGTGGTCAGGGGACCATATAGGAAGCTAGGGGTCAAGATTGTGTGCAAGGCAAATACTCCATCTGCTGTACTATAGCTCTAGCCAGAAGGAAGAGAACATTTCTGAGAAACATTCATGTCCAAAAATTATATCTTTCTACTACTTGGAGGGGAGTTTTTAATACTAGATATTCCGTCCCTTCTTGACATATACTCTAAAATATCCATCTAACAAAAATTCCCATTATTAGCTTTCAATTTTCTTTTGGTTTTTGGGCCACACCCAGTGGCTCTCAGGGGTTACTCCTGGCATTACACTCAGAAATCGCTCCTGGCAGGCCCCCCTCCTGGCAGGGGACCATATGGGATGCCGGAATCAAACCCTGGTTCATCCTGGGTTAGTCGTGTGCAAGGCAAATAAATGCATGCTGTGCTATCACTCCAGCCCCTTAGTTTTCAATTTTATGTTTGTAAAATAAGGACATTGAAATAATCATCTTTAAGGCCCCTTCAAGCTCTAAAATTTCAACTTTGAAAGGGCTCTTTAAAGACTTAATTCATTTTTAGGAGTTCTGGGAATCTTTTGAAGTTAATTAAAATTTTTGTTAGACTGTGTACAGATGTTCATTTTTCTGGAGAGGAGATTCTTAACGCTGTTATTTTGTTCTATAACATTTCATAAAAGCAAAATCATCAGGGACAATTAATTTAATAATACTAATTCAATTAATCACAGAAAGATAGCAAGCATCTTACTGAACACTTTTTATGTGCTCCTGATAAGATATACATGAATAAAATGCACATTTGAGAATACCAGTAACTCATCAGCAAAAATTGTGTTATTTCTCCTAATCATGTGAATGTCAGAAATGTATTATTATTATTATTTTTTTTGTTTTTTTTGGGTCACACCCGGCAGTGCTCAGGGGTTACTCCTGGCTCCATGCTCAGAAATTGCTCCTGGCAGGCACGGGGGACCATATGGGGCACCGGGATTCGAACCGATGACCTTTTGCATGAAAGGCAAACGCCTTACCTCCATGCTATCTCCCGGGCCCCCAGAAATCTATTATTATATGTATGTTATACATGTAAGTATTCGTACAATATTTTGTCATGACGAAACCAAGAAATTACATTAATAATATTTGATTGAGTCTCAGCACTAATTTATTTAGATAATAATCAGATCGTGCCTGCTTCGATATTGGGGTCATATGTGAGTTGTGCTACAAGAGATAAATTTGTGAGTAACTTAGTGAGTCTGCATCATGAACATATAGTCCTATTGGTAAGCTATAGATTTGATTTTCCTGTGAGAAATATACAACAGTGAGCTGTCTGGTTATTCCCTTCAGATGAGAATTGAGAAAAATGGCTTTATTTTCTTTCCCTTTCTTCTCTCTATGTTAAATTGGCCAAGGGAATTACAAAACATCTAGACAAGCTTAGAGATCTGGTGACTGTGGGAGTGGCTACAGGGGACATGTGGGAGTTTTGCAAAATAGATCTTTCAATTTTTGGAGACTTTCTAAGGCATAATTTCTAGACTTCTGGGAATTGAAAAGGATTAAGAGCCCAGAAAAGGCCGTGATATATCAAGCATGAGAAACTTCACCCCATTTCAAAAGTGTATAGAACAATAAAATTATTTTTCAATCTTCAAAAGCACATAGACTTGTCAAAAAATTTTAAAAACAATAAGATGTGAGAGCATATTAAAATGATATAAAAATCTCTATAGACAAGAATCAGGGATAAATCTTAATGGAATAATAAACTATTAACAATATCTGCATGGAAATGGGAGAGGTAGGATGGGTAGGAACAATAATAGTCTCTAAAAATATAAAGAAATTAACAACATTCTTTGAATATTGAACAGAAACAGTGATTATGAAGCAACAATAGTAAGAAAATGTCTTCCTTTAACAGGTCACATCATTCATCATCATCATCACATCATTATGAAGACTGCTGAAGAATTAATCAGTGAGCTGTATGATTGAATGAGTGAAGAGTTAAAGCAGCAGAGAAACAAAAAAGAGGAAAAATAAGAAAATGATCTAAATAAAGAGATGCAACAAATCTATAATAGAATTTAAATATAATGCAATACCAGAGAGGTCATATCTGAATATTTCTTGCTAGAGAAATATCTAGAATTTAAGAAATACTTGAATTTCCCAAATATAAATAATCTAAAAATCATAATCAGAGACAAAAAAACCATAAAACAGTGCAAGACTTGGACACAATTTAACAATGCTTCAGAATAATAAGTGTATTCAGAGAAAACCATTTAATGTCTTCCCTAGAAAAGATTAGATTATCTCTAAGGGCATAAAAATTTGTTTATAGGAACTTCTTAGGTGATTATGAGGCACACTGAAGTTTGGGAGTCATCATCTTTCTATATTGTTTTTCATATATTTATTGGAGTAAGATGTTGTAAAATAGTATTGATATTTATGCTTTAGGTGTGCCATGTAACTGCACCATATTCATCAATGAATCGCCTATATCACTACATCACTACTCTAGTTCCCTAATCAACTGCCTTCATCCTCTATCTCTTCCCAAACACCACCCCTCTTCCATCCCAGATTGGTAACCTCAGTTTTGTTGTAGAGTCTAAGAATTTGTTTTCATTGACTGTTTTCTATTCCCTTTTTTGTTTATATTCACATATATAATTCACTGCTCATCATTTTCCTTTTGATTCTTTGCTTAACATGAAACTTCCCCCCTGAAATCCATGTTGCAAGATTGGATTGACTTTTTTTTGCCTCAAATGCCAGGAAACCAGTTTAATGAGGACATTTATAAATGTCCAAGAACTATAAAAATCCAATATTTCATTATTTATTTATTATTATTCATTAATCTGTTGTCCACACACCACCAATTTGTTGATCTTGTATTGTTTCCCAAGAGTTTGGCTATTGTAAACTTGACTATTGGACATATGCTGCAGTATAATTTTGTTTGTTTGTTTGTTTGGGTCACACCCAGTGATTTTCAGGGGTTACTCCTGCCTATGCAGTCAGAAATTGCTCCTGGTTCGGGGGTCCACATAGGACGCTGGGGATCGAACCAAGGTCTGTCCTGGATCTGCTGCATGCAAGGCAAACGCTCTACTGCTGTGCTATTGCCTCCAGCCACATGTAGGTGTATTTTTATCTTTCTCTTAACAGACATATTGGAGAAGGCATCTCAATTCTAGAATCACTCTTTCTTCTGCAAATGCTTGCCTATTTCTATCCGATTGATAACCTGGTGTGAAGACTAAAATACACAGTATCTTTTTTTTTTTTTTTTGGTTTTTGAGCCACACCTGGCGGTGCCCAGGGGTTACTCCTGGCTGTCTGCTCAGAAATAGCTCCTGGCAGGCACGGGGGACCATATGGGACACTGGGATTCGAACCACCTTTGATCCTGGATCAGCTGCTTGCAAGGCAAACTCCGCTGAACCATCTCTCCGGGCCCCAATACACAATATCTTAACCTAAGAGAAATAAATTACAATGGGGTTGAATCCCCTCACTCCAGTTCTTGGGACATACTGGAGTGAGAGGAGGATGACTGGGGAGTGGGAGCAACCAACTAGCAACCAACACATTTCAAGGTGTTCGTTGACTACCTGAGAAGTAAGTACCATCTTGTAGTGATCCTCTTTAGTCTCAGACTCAGTTCAAAGGAGTGGCGGTTCTGTAAGGTGTTTACCTATTTATGAGCTTTACTCCAAAACAAGAGCTTGAAATAGTTTCTGAAAGAAGCAGATATGAAGGGAAAGAAATCCACCTGCTGTTTTCAAAGGTCTGATCTCAGCATCTCCAGTAGATGCCCTGCAGAAACTCTTTAGAGAAATCTTTTCTCACTGTGAGTCTAAATGTTTATAATTTGGTTTTTCTAGATCTAAGCCGAATTTCCTGACTGAAGGACTTTACTCATTTTTTTAAAGGTATTTATTGCCTTTGGGTAAAAGAAAAGTTTGAGTTGATCTCTTACCAGTAGACAAGTGGTTGGAAGTTCTGTTTCCATCTCAGCAGAGATCAGAGGTCTCATTAAGGTCCCAGAGCCCAGAATAAAGAGAGTTGGGGTTAGAGCCTGCAGCATTATGGTGTGTAACTCGCAGATTCAGTTCTAGGGGGGAGGTGACCCCAATCACTTTTGAGTCCAGCTTCAAGCACAGAAGCAATGAGGATGCCTTTTGAACCATTGGATAGATGAACGAGTAAGCGAAATATTTATAAATGTCCTCATTGAACTGGTTTTTAAATTTCTTGGCATTTGAGGTAAAAATGTCAATTCCTTAATGTACTGTGCCAAATCTTTATAGAGTATGCTACAGTTTATAGAGCTTTCAGACTCAGCATTTTTAATCCAGCTCCCGCACAACAGAGATCACTCACTCTGAGGAAAAGGACTCCACAGTTCCACTCTTTGAATGAAGAACCTGAATCTTAGTGACATTTAAACTTGCACATTTGGGAAGTAGCTGAATTGAAACCAAAAACAATCAGCTCTTTAGATTCTCCTCTCAGTTAGGCAGGTAATAGAGCAAATTGCGTCTTTCACCAGACTTGCTGGAAAGGTGAGAGGGAAATGATGCAGAAATAGAGTATGCATCATTAAGTCACAGTTTCAAGTCAGAAAAGGCCTTGGGCAGGAATATAATAATATAGTGTGTGTTGAGGGATCATTCATATTTGTGTACTTAAGTTGATTATGATTGAGAATTTAATAGTAGTGGTAAGATGTAAAAAAAATATTAAGATTAAAAGCTTAGTAGTATTGAGGTCTTTAAGTTTAACTGGAAAGATAGCTCAGTGGGTTGAGTAACTATGGTCCCGTGAATATCACCAAGAGCAACTACTAAGTAAAAAGCAGGAATAGTGCTCAAGCACCACCAGGTGTGTCCTCAAAATTAAGCAAAAATTTCAGTCCTGCTAATGCATAAGGTCATCAAGGATGACTTTGCAACACTTATCATTTTCCTTCCCTATTACTCTGCACCCATGGAAAAATATAACTGCCTCTCAGAGTACAGTTCATTTGGCATACACGATGTTGCCTTGATGGGTTGATGAGAGGATGGCACTCAGCAGCCATAGTGCTCCATTGGGTTGGTTAATATGTCACTCATGCAGGGCACTTGCTTCTTGCTGGATCTGTGCCCAGGCACAGTGAGCCTCATAATCTTGCCACACTGGCTTCTCTAGCTGCACCCTAGGCATAAAATGAAACAGTAAATTGGTTAATAACTTACCCTTTTACCTTTCACACAAGGCAGGGGTCTGGGAAACTTTACTAGCAATTATGACCTTAAGAATTATAGGACCTGTTGGGACAGATAAAACTGTTTCTCTAGCTCCTATTTGTCTCTTGTAACAAATGTTAGATTGTTTTAATTCTGAGGGAAAGAAAGTGAGTAACCTAGTCTCCATCACACCAGCACTTTGATAGGTAAATCTGTGAAACTATGACTTTAGATACTAAAGTGAGAAATTAGCATAATTTAGTACATTGTGTTATTACCTACCACTGGTATTCTGGAGCATGAACTGGGAGCTCTGTGCATTTTGAAATGCTAAATAAAAGAAAGATTATTCTTTCTATGGGAAGTCAATTGGAAAATAAGTAAATTGGTATAATAAATATGTGATTCTCTGAATTGGTTGGTGAATTTCTTTAGGCCTGCATGTGCTCAGTGGGTAGGCCTGGTTTAAGGTTAACAAAGATGGAACTCATGATCAAATGAAGATGGGACTTTAACTATACTCAACCTTGGCAAGTGGTAAGCAAGATAATGAGTTCTCACTATTTTTCCCTTCGACTTCTAATTTGCTTCTCTTAGTTCCACCATCCTTCCTGTACTTCATATTTTATGCAGAAATTAAGCACCATCTTTAAGGATCTCTTTCTATCAAAATGACTCATCCATGGAAGTTTGTTATGAAACTAGACATGGGAAAAGTTCCCAGATAAGACTGCTATGAACCCTGCATGCTAGAGCCCAGATTTAAGAAAGAGATGCCTCACCTCAAGCAGAATGGTTGAACTTTATTGTGTCCTCCTACCCAGCCTTTTCTCCATGGAATACGAGTTAGGACATTAAAGTAGAGCAATCCAACTGAAGGGTATTTAAAGGACAAAAAGGGAAAACTTTGGTAAGGTAAGTATAAGATCATTTTGAGGACAAAGCCTATTGTGAGCTGAATTGTGTCCTCTGCATTTCATGTACTAAAGCCTAAGACTGTGACTTCATTTGATGAAAGAGGCTAAAATGTGGTTAAAATGGGGTTAGCAATTTTACTGGAATCTTTATGAAAAGAGGAAAGTGGACCACAGACATGCACAGAGAAATGACCATTGAACACAGAGAAGACTGCCATCTGGAACTTGTCAACACCTTGACCTAAGATGTTCAATCTTTAGACCTGTAAGAAAATTAATTCACTGGGGGCTGGGCGGTGGCGCTGGAGGTAAGGTGCCTGCACCAACCTAGGACGGACCGCGGTTCGATCCCCCGGTTCCCCATATGGTCCCCCGTGCCTGCCAGGAGCGACTTCTGAGCGAATAGCCAGGAGTAACCCCTGAGCGTCACCGAGTGTGGCCCAAAAACAAACAAAAAAACAAAAACAAAAAAAAAAAGAAAATTAATTCAGGTCATTGAGTCATTTGTTCTGTGGTACCTATTAGGGAATTTAAGCAAATTCATACCATGTTGAACACTGATGTGAAGTCTGTAAGGGAAGGAGGATAAGCTGTTATTCTTATGAGTTAAAATTAAGCCAGGGGGCCGGGCGGTGGCGCTAGATGTAAGGTGCCTGCCTTGCCTGTGCTAGCCTTGGA
>PVKC010028181.1:0-15507 GCA_004027635.1 Crocidura indochinensis
GATGGGGTGCCAAAGGGATTAAACCTGGATCAACTTCCTGTAAAGCAAGTACCTTATCTTCTGTATTATCTCTCCAGATCTTTGTGTCCCTTTATTTCTTGTTTTCTAATATTTTCATCAGGTCAAGAGCCTACGTGCTTCTGATATTTGCTGTCTACATTTGGTTTCTTAACCTTCTAATCTTAGTTTTAGTCTTCTAAGTTCTCTCCACCATCTCCACACCCCATTAGTTTTAGTTCATAATTCCTCTGTTTGCCTTGCTACTGATAGTTTCAGGTCCTGTTATTCCTCCTCTTCTTCCATTTTTGGGTCACACCCAACAGTGATTGGGGCTACATTTAGCTCTACACTCCAGAATTGATCCCAGTAGTTCAGATGGTTAGGGCCCAGGGGTTGAACCTGTCTTTCAACTGCAGAACTCAACTTGTTATACACACACTCCAGTCATTCCTTGGTTTTTCCTATAAAGTGCTTATATTATATTTAATTACCTGAGAAGAATAAAGTATTGCTTATATTTTCTTCTATTTTCAGGAATGTCTTATTTTGAATTTATAAGCGCCAGTTCTCTTAGTTCTCTTAGTGGTTCTCTTAGTTCATATTCCGCTTCTATCTTGTGACTGCAGGACTTTTCTACTTTTTCCTGCTTACTCATCTTTGAGAGAAGTCATGACTGTGTTTCTGATACCTGCCAGGGACGTTTTAAATCTTGTTAAGTTCTGCCAGTACCTTGTATATCTAGACATTAACCCCTTATCTGGTTAGTATTGGATGAATAGTTTCTACTATTCTGTGGGTAGCCTTTATGTCCTAGGCACTGTTTCCTTTGATGTGAAGAAGCTTCTCGGCTTAATGTAGTCCCATGTGTTTATCTCTGCTTCTACTTGCTTGGACAGTGGTGTTTTCTCCTTGTATATTTCTTTAGTTTCAATGTCATGGAGTGTTTTGCCTACATTTTCTTCTATATACTTATAGTTTTAGGTCTTATATCAAGCTCTTTAATCTATTTTGATTTGACCTTTGTGTATAGGATTAGATAGAGGTCTGAGTTCACTAAATTTTTTGCATGTGGCTGACCAATTGTCCCAGCATCGTTTGTTAAATAAGCATTCCTTGCTCCATTTTGTGTTTCTTGTTCCTTTGACAAATATTAATTGATTGTATGCCTGGGGGTTATTCTCTGAATACTCAAGCCTATTCCATTGATGTGAGATGAGGGTCTGTATTTATTTTGGTTTTATGCTGTTTTAATAGCTATTGATTTGTAGTACAATTTAAAGTTGGGGAACATGATGCTTCCCATCTTTTTTCCCTAAGGATTACATTAGTTCTTCTTGGATATTTATTGTTCAAAATAAATTTTAGGAGTTTTTAAACCACTTCTTTGAAAAAACGTTATATGTATCCTTAAAGATATTGCATTATATTTGTGCAATGCTCTGGGAAGTATTTTCATTTTAATGATATTAATTTTCATAATTCACAAGCAGTGTATCTGTTTCCATCTACTTGTGTCCACTTTTATTTCTTGAAGTAGTGTTTTGTAGTTTTCTTTATATATCTCTTTCACTTCTTTAGTTAAGTTGACTTCAAGGTACTTGATTTTCTGAGGCCCATTGTGAAAGGGGATGTTTACATTAATATCTTTTTTCTTTTTCATTATTTTTTGTATAAAAAGCCATGGGTTTTTTTGTGTTAACTTTGTATTCTTCAACTTAACTATAAAGTATATTTTTCTAGAATATTTTTGAGCAATCTTTAGGATTTTCTAGGTACAGTATCATGTCATCTTCAAAGAGTAAGAGTTTTGTTTCTTCCTTACATATGTAGATGCACTTAATGTATTTTTCTTGCCTAATTGTCATGGCAAGTACTTCAAATACTTTATTGAATATACAAAGCAAGAGGGAGCAATGTTGCCTTTACTAGATCTTTGTGAAAAGGTTTTTAGTTTTTTCCTGTTGAGTAGAATGTTTGCAATGGGTTGGTAATAAATGGTTTTGACAATATTGCTTTGACAATATTGAATATAGTTACTTCCATCCCCATCTTGTTGATAGTTTTTTTTTTTTTTCATCTTGAATAGGTACTGGATCTTGTCAAATGCTTTTAAGCATCTATTGATATCTTCATATGTTTTCTTAATTGACTAGTTATTGTATTGATTGACACGTATATGCTAAACCATCCATGCATTCCTGGAATGAATCCTACTTGATGAGTTGTTGAATTCCATTTGCTAGTATTTTGTTGAGAATCTTTGCATCCATGTTCAATAAGGATATGGGCCTATAATTCTCTCTCTCTCTCTCTCTCTCTCTCTCTCTCTCTGTGGTGTTTTGTGGTGTCTGTCTACTTCTGGTATCATGGCGATGTTAGCATCATAGAAACTATTTAGTAGTTTTTCTGATTTTTTTTTAATTTTCTGGAAGAGCTTGAAGAGGATTGGCAGTAGATTCTCTTTAAAGGTTTGAAAGAATTCACTAGTGAATCCATATAGGTTTAAGGTTTTGTTTTGGGAAGTCATTTCATTACTCTTTCAGTTTCCTCAATCATGATAGGTCTGTTCATAAATTTCAGATTTTATCTTGGTTCAACTTTGAGTGAGAGGATTTAGGCATCCAAAATTTATTCATTTCTTCCAGGTTCTCTTGTTTTGTTGCATAAAGATTCTCAAAATAATTTGTTTACCTTTTGAATTTCTGCAGTGTCTGTAGTGACATCTCCCTTTTCATTTTTGATTCTGTTCATTAAGTTTTCATCTCTGTCTTTGTGATTTTGCTAATGGCTTATTGATCTTGTTTATTTTGCAAAGTACTAACCCTTAATTTCATTGATCTTTTAGATTAATTTCTGCTCTGTGTTTTATTATTTCCTTCTGCTGCCTACTTTTGGCTCATTTAGTTATTCTTTTTCCAATTTTTTAAGCTGTGCTATTACATTATTTATGTAGACCTTTCTTCCTTTCTGCCTAATGCTTGTAAAGCTATAAATTTCCCTCTTAATACTGCTTTTGTTGTGTCCCACAGATTTTGATTGTGCATATCTTCATTCTCATTTGTTTCCAGGAATCTTTTGATTTCCTCTTTGATATAGTCTCTGAACCACTGTTTATTCAGTAGTGAGCTGTTTGATTTCTAGTTTCTAAAGTTATTTCTCCATGTCTGTTTGCAATTCACCTCTATTTTCATTGCATTATGGTCTGAGAAGATAGCAGAAACAATTTCTATATTTTGTGGAGGTATGTTTTATGGTCAGCATGTATTCTATCTTGGAGAATGTGCTATATGTATTGAAGAAGAATGTGTATATAGTTTTCTGGAGATAAAGAGCTCTCTCTTTATGTATATGTATAGTATATATACTATATATGTATCTGTATATATGCTATATAGTGTATATATAATAAGCTATTCTCTTTTATTTATTCCTTCAGAGCCAATACATCTATGTTATGTTTTAAACTTGTTGATCTATCAAGGGGTAACAAGATGATCTTGACGTCTCCCACTATTATGTTGCTATTGATGTCTTTCTTCAAGTTAATCAGAAGTTGGTTTTTGTTTTTTGTGTCTTTTTGTTTGTTTGTTTTTTTTTTTTTTTGCTGTTGTTGCTTTGGTGTTTATTGGGTCATGCTCTGTGGTGCTCAGAAGTTATTCCTAGCTCTGCACTCAGAAATCGCTTCTGGCAGATTTGGGGGACCATATGGTATGCCGGGGGGATCAAACCAAGGTCCATACTGGGTTAGCTACATGCAAAGCAAATGCCCTACCACTGTGCTATCTCTCCAACCCCAATCAGAAGTTGTTTTAACTATTTTGCTGGCCCATGATTGGGTGCATATATATTTAGAAGTGCGATTTCTTCTTGATTTATACATCCCTTGACTAGTAAGAAATACCTATCTCTGTCTTTTATACTTTTTAAAGCCTAAAGTCTGTGTCTTCTGATATTAGTATGGCCAACCCAGCTTTTTTAAAGGAAGTTGTTTGCTTAAATGATTGTTCTATAACCTTTGACTTTGAGTTTGTGTTTGCTCTGACTATTCAAATGAGTTTCTTGCAGGCAGCAAAATGGTGGATTCAATTGTTTGATCCATTTTTGCCACTCTGAGTCTCTCAATTGGTGCATTTAGTCTATTGACTTTGAGAGAGATGATTGTCATGGAATTAAGTGTCATAATTTTATAGGAGTATGGTATGTTTGTTGGGTCTACCTTGCCTTAAGGTAGATCCTTCAGTTCTTCTTTTAAGATTGGGTTTGAGTCTGTAAAGTTTCTGAGATGTTGTTTATTCAAGAAGCTTTATATACTTTCTGCCAACCAGAATGAAAGTCTGGATGGTTGAAGTATTATTGATGAAGCATTTATTTCATTGAGTTTTGTCACTATATCCTACCACTGACTTTGGGCCCTAAGGGTTGTTTGTAATAAATCTGCTGTAAATCTTAAGAAAGTTTCTTTGTATGCAATTTCTCTTTTTGATCTTGCTGCCTTCAGTATTCTATCCCTTTCTGTGGTTTTCATCATTGTGACTAAGATGTACCTTGGGGTGTTTTACTTTGGATTTCTTTTAGCTGGTACTCCTCAGGCATTCAGAATGTGTTTGCATTGCTCTCTTTTAACTCTTCTCTGCAATGATGTCCTTGACTGTTGATTTTTTTTTTTTAATATGACTGTTGATTTTTAACAGGAATTTTCTTCCTGGGCCTCTAGGATATCAACAATTTTATATTGTTTGCACTGAGTTTATCCCGAAGTTCTATTTTCATGTTATCATTCTTTGAACATTATTTCCATCATCTGATCATTTATTTTAAAGCTTTTTCCCAGTATCTTCTGTTATATAGCATTGTTTTTGTTTTTGTATTTTTTTTTGTTTTTAGGCCACACCCATTTGATGCTCAGGGGTTATTCCTGGCTAAGTGTTCAGAAATTGCCCCTGGCTTGGGGGGAACATATGGGATGCTGGGGGATGGAACCGTCATCCTTCCTTGGCTAGCACTTGCAAGGCAGACACCTTACCTCTAGCGCCACCTCGCTGGCCCCAATATAGCATTGTTATGCAGCTAATCTTCCTACTCACTAATTCTGTCCTCAGCAGCTGTTACTCTGCTGATGAGTCCTTCCAGTGAGTTTTTCATTTTGTCTACAAGATTTTTTAGCCCTGATATTTCAGTTTGAATTGTTCTCATTTGGGATGCCAGAGATCGAACCTGATTCTGTCCCAGATCAGCATCATACAAGGCAAACTTCCTACTGCTGTACTATCACTCAGCCCCCTATCTTCTTGAATCTTAGTTGTGGTTTGTTTATTTTGTTCCATACTTTCTTTTAGTTATTTGAACATCCTCCATATTTTTTTGTTTAAAGTCCTTATCTGAGAAGCTACATAGGTGGCCGGTACTTGGGTCTTCAGAGCTATCATCTTCATTCTCTAAGGATTGTGGATGTTTGCATTGTTTCCCCATTGTCACCAGAAAGATTTCCAAATACTTGCTTATTTTTTTTAATATCTCAAAATGCTGAATAATAACATTATGGTATGGTATGGTATGGCATGGCATGGTATGGTATGGCATGGTATAGCATGGCATGACATGGTATGGCATGTTATGAGAGTATGTGGGCCACTCCCAGGGGTACTCAGGGGCTACTCCTGAATCTGTGCTCAGGTGCACCTCCTAGTGGTGCTCAAGGGACATCTGTGTGCCATATTCAACCAAATTAAACTATAATGAAAGCACCTTAACCCCTGTACTATCTCTTTGGCTCCCATTCACATTTTTTTTTTAAAAAAGTTATATTTGAAAATCAGGACAGAAGGAATGATGACAAAAGAATAACAAAGGTTAATTAAATCTGAATTCTGTCTCTATTCTGAGCATATCCCCCCCCCCCCCAACCATAGCCTCACTTTATATGGCCTGGATCTCTGGGGTAGTGAGAAAGTGGCTAACACTAAGATCACCCAGTGCACCCAAAGCTTGAATTAGTCCTTCACAGGGTAAACATGTAAGGAAACAGGTTTTCCTCAGGTTTGTCATGTTTATGTTTCAATGCAAAGCCAGAGATTTCCTGCTTTGCCCACCCAACGTCTTCAATTACAAAACTGATGGCATGTTTTCTGCTGTCAATTTTTAACACTGAGTTCAGAATTCCCAGTGCAAATTTACACTTGGTTTTCCAATTAAAATGGGCTTTTGTGAGTCCCCTGCTGATCACCATTGGCTTGATAAAAAGTAACTTGGTTTGCAACCACGGTGTTAAGGGAATTCAGAGCAAGGCTGACACCACTGCTGTTGCATTGAGCCCCGCTGTACTGAAATATTAAACTTTAGTAAATTGGGTGAAATTGCAGCTTCCTGCCTGAAACAATAATGCCCCCTTTCTTTTCCTGCAAGCCATCATCAGTGTGAGTTGTCGGCACTATTCAACTCCCAGAGAAATGCCAGCCAGACTATCTCCTCAATCCAGACAACTTTCTGATAATTGTGCCATAGTCTACTTCCCTAATAGGGTGCTTACACTTGGAAACACACAAAACTAGATTACCCGATTCTTTTAGCTCTCTGGCAATAGAATATTATTATATCACGAGGCCCCACTCAGATAAGCACCAAGCTCCAGGTAAAATGTCAGGCTTCGGGAAAAGTAGCAAGATTTTCTTTATTATTAGTGTGCTCATATTTTTTTCAGCATTCTGAGCTATGGAAGAGAATCAGATTGCTGGTCACATGACTTTGCTAGTTTTTCTCTTTCATCCCCCTTAATGATAACATTATTCCAAGGTATTTTATTCATAGTCCAACCTCTTCTTAACCAACCAACCGACTACTTTGTGCGGTTCTGGTTTGCTTTCAACTCAACATTTAAAAAATTAGAGTAAGGCCAGGGTAATAGTTTAGCAGATACTGTGCTTGCCTTGCATGTGGCTGACCCAGGTTTGATCCTTGGCATATCCCATTTGATCCCCTGAGACTGCCAGGAATAATATCTAAGCGCAGAGCCAGAAGTAAATAATCCCTGAGCACTGCCAGGTGTGCCCCCTCAAAAAAAAATCAAATAAATTCAGAGTAGACATAGAATGAGCAAAAAAGGGGGGGGACTAGATGTTGCCATTCTTTTCTTGATAAACTATTTATTTGTTCACTGTCACTGACGACAGATTTATTGAGTTGTCGAGCCCAGTGGCACAACCCTCTTAACCCCTCCAACACCAGCTCTTATTTATTTTCACTCTTATTTTTAAATGTTACTGGTTGAGATTCTGTGGTTCACGAATACTGTTAATAGTGATTTCTTGTGCGCATAATTCCAGCTCCATGACCCTCACCACTGGTCTTTTAAGGTGAGACCTTTTTTTTTTTTTTTTAAAGAAGTATGTTTTGTCACTTGGAATGAAAGTATGATTGATCAAGACTTTTGGAGGCTTAAAGGCCATTTCTCTCAAGATGTGAAGTCCAGCCTGCTCCTGGAAACATTTAAACCTCTGTCCAGCCACTATGGGGTGCATGGTTTATGGTTTATGTTTATAGGGACGAAGGGTCCAGATACAGGGGCATATTCTAAATAGGGGGTGCATAGACAAGTGGTGACTTGAGTAGTTTGTGGGCCACATAAAAGCAGAGACCAACTAGCTCCCAAAGATGCAGGAAGACAGCCTCTGATCACCGACTCAAAAAAACTTCTCTCTTGCAATCAGTGAGTTCCTGAGAACTGAGCAGCTAATTTGGACCATACCCTGGTAGATCTAGGGAACCATTCTGGGACTCTGCCAACTCAGTGAAGCTTGGCACCAATGCACCCCAATCCGACACGAAGACACACACACACACACACACACACACACACACAAACACACACACACACACACACACATAGGGTTTGATAATTAATTCCGTGAGATTGATTTCCCCCCACCGCACCCCAACCGACAGGGCCTCCTGGGTTTGGCCAGCAGGAGGTGGTTGGTGGCCTGGCGCGCCGGCCCTCCCTCTCCCCGCCTCTTAAGCCTGGTCCCCCCTGGGAACCCGCGAGGCAGAGAGGGGCTCAGGCACCCACGAAAGAAGACCGACCCCCTTCGCCTTCGTGCGGGGGACACAGGCCATCGGGCACCGCTAGCACAGACTTTGCAAAGTTTCTTGCAAGCGCGTCCTGCCTTCCACCGCAACGCCGCCGCCCGGGTGGGCCCCGTGTGGGGTGCGTGCGGGAGCGAAAAAGTTGGAGCCCAATCAGCACCGAGAGGCGCTGGGGGGCCCCAACCGTCAGGTGACCCCACGTGGCGGCGGCGGCATAAGCGGCGGCGACAGCGGCAAGCGGCCACGGCAGCGCCCAGAGTCCGCAAGCGCCTCGGGGAGCGGAGGCGGCTGTGACGGCGGCACCCGGGGTCCCCGCCGGCGGGTGACAGCGGCGCGCGCGCGCGGCGGGCGGGTTGCGGAGCTGAGCTGAACCCGAGTACGGGCACCGGTGGGCGGAGGACCCCGCGATCGCCTCCTCGAGCTCCCCCCACCTCGAGCCCCGCGCCGGCTCGCGATCCATCGCGAGGGCCGCTCCGAGCGGGCCACCCTGAAGGTGTGCGTGGCGGCGACGGCGGGAGCCGTGAGCCGGGGCTGCTCGCGCTGCGCCCCGCGCCGGGGGCTCAAGATGCGGCCGGGGGGCGCGCTGCCCGCGCTGCTCGCCTGCTTCGGACTGCTGCTGCTGCTGCGGCTGTTTTGGGGCTCCGCCGACTCGCCCGCCCGTGCCAGGTGAGCCGCCCCGCGCCCTGCGCCCTGCGCCCTGCTCCCCGCGCGCCCCGGCCGGCCCCGCGTGCGTCCCCGGGCCAACCGCCCGCGGTACTTGGCGCACCGACTTTTCTCTAGGACGAGCCCCTGCCGGGCTGCTAAGGCTGGAAGGCTGGAAGGCTGGAGGGCTCCGAGAAGGTGGGAGGGTCTGGGGGCGTCCCCGGAGGTGTCGGGGTGGGGGGAGATTCGGGGAGCGGGGAGCGTGCGGGATGGAGGGCGATGCTCCCCGGTGCTTGCTAGCTCGGGACGCGTGAGATGCAGAAAAAGAGAGACTCGCGAGAGGATTCCCCGGCACGACCCCCTCAGGACTCTCCCTCCACCAAGGCGGGGAGACGCCCCTTCGCCCATTCTTGCACCACACAAGCTCTGGAAACGTAGGGGGTGCGGGAGCTGTCCGGGCGCGCGATGAAGTCTCGGCCCCGCTGAGATGCGAAGCCGGAGCCGCGTAGCTGCCGAGCGTGGGGGCCGGGCGCGCTGCCAACTGAAGTTTTCTTCCTCGGCTGTGCATGCAGGATGTCTTTGGAGCAGAGCCGGGAGGCCCCCCTCGGCACCGTCGCCACGCAGAAGACCCTCAGGAGCCCCGCGACCCCGCTGCCACATCCCACGAACAGGTACATGCGGGTAGCGGGGTAGCGGGGTGGTGGGGGTGCCTCTGTCACTTCTTGGTGTCTGCAGCTGGCTGGGTGGGACCTTGGGGGATAGCAAGATATGGAGAGGAGAGAGAGAGAGAGAGAGAGAGAGAGAGAGAGAGAGAGAGAGAGAGAGAGAGAGAGAGAGAGAGAGAGAGAGAGAGAGAGAGATTCTTGTGCTTCGCTTCTCATTCTCTCCCTTGCACGCGTGTCTCTGTGTCCGTGCGTCTCTGTGTGTGTCTTTGTGTGAAAAGGCACGAGCGTGCAAGTGCCCATCACTCTCCAAGTCTCCCCTTTAAAGCTTCAAAGTCTGGATAGAACGCGTTGGTGTGTGCATGAGCGAGGGACCCAGAGAGCCCCCCGTGAGTGTACACAAGTGTGCAAGCGCCCCTCGCTTCCTTATCGGCACCGGCCACATGCGGGTCCCAGAGTCTGGGACAGCCGCGCCCTGCTAGGGACTCTGTGCCCAGTTCTTCTATATCTCCTGGGCTTGAGTCAGAACCGAGAAGCCGCCTCTGGCTTTCACTGTCTCTGGCTCTGGGGCCAGCTTTGCGTTTGAGTTGTTTTGCTTTCAAATACGGAATAGAACAGAGAGAAGGCAATTCTATCTGCCCCAAACCGCTGAGAATGGTTTTGACTTTCAGGTTTTGCCTTTTCACTCACCAGGATATTTGCTATAAATCTCATTGTCTCCCCCATTCTAAATGTAATATAATGCTTAAAGTAGAAGGCAGATAATTTGCGGACGCTATTGAAAAAAAATTAAAAGTGCATAATCCCGCCCTTCAGAGGTCCAGAATTCCTTTAATGTCTGGGTATGTATTTGTGCACTTAAATAAATGTATCCTTGATATGCTTATAGTTTGTCATCCCTCTTCCCCCCAAACTATCTATATCTATATTTATATAAACACACGTGCATGTTTTCAAAATTTCACCACTAATATGTGGTGAAAGAAACAGTTACTTTTGGTGGGAAAGCTGTCTGGTTCAGCCAGTATGGAAAACAGAACAGAGATTTCTCAAAGATAAAAACAAAACAGGACTAGAGGCTTCGTATTCCACCAGCGGTTCCATTTCTTGGTATTTATAGTTCCTCATCATATACTCACAAATTTGACAAGATAGTTGAACATTTATGCCCATTGCCTTTACATGGAACCCTTTGCATATGGGAATAGCCCAACTGACCCCCAGAAGATGAATGGGGAAAAGTTATAAGAATGTAAACAACAGAATACTATGTAGCTGCAAGAAAAGATGAAACCTGTTCATTTTGCTGCATCTCAGAATGGGAGGCATTGTGCTAAATGTGATGAGTCAGAAGGAAAGGGGTAAAATACCCAATGATCCAACTCATCTGTGATATAAAGAAAAACAAACTAAGGGAGCAGACAGCAGACAGCCTTGGATGATTCCAAGCCCTTGGCCATGGAATCCAAACACTGAAGTTATTTAGCAGGAAGGGAAGGGTTGGTGGAGAGAAATAAAGAAGTTAACTAGAAAAGATATATGAGCTGTACTTAGGGTCTTAAGCATCATCAGTGAGACGCAGTAATTATCAAAATCCCAAGTGTTCAACTATTGTAGCCATGTAACCAAAACTATATAGTTTTTTTTAAACATCTATTTTCAACTTTAACTTTCTAAAATGTAAGCTATTGACCTCTGGGATCCTGCTTTCAAAAAAAAGTTTCTATTTTTCTTATTTGTTTATTAATGAGTTTCATTATAACTTAATCTAGTGTTGTATGTAAAGGGGAAGCAGTGCTTCAAGTCTGATGGATATTATTTTCTAAACTGAGAAACTTCAAGTTATGCTATTTAAAAAAATCGGAAATGAGCGAAATGTTTCTTAAAAGATGTTCTCCACCAATATTATTGCTCTTTTGGGAGGGGGCAATTGGGTCATGCCCAGTAGTGTTCAAGGCTTTATCTTGGGTCCGTGCTTAGGGGACACTTCTATAGGTGCTTGGGAACCAAGTATGGCACAGAGATCTTTCCAGGGTCAGTTGTGTGTAACGCATGTATCTTCATCCTTCTGCTCTCTCTCCAGTTTTTCAACATTGCTCCTGCTGGTTGCATCACTCATTGTATGAACATGCCCTCATCTCTTTCCATTTTTAGACATCTAGATTAGATTCCGCCTTGCTTCTGTCTTGTTTGCTATTAATCATTCTATCTGGTACCTCCTTGCATGTCTTCATCTAAAACTCCAGACTAGAGTGATAGAAGTTAGATGTTAGGATAGAGTTTGCACATTGTAAACTATGAATGTGTAAGGTCCATTGCTTCCTGGAAGGGCCATATCAGTTTCTGGTAAAAATTTGTGCTCCTTCACCCTTCAGCTAGGCTGTTGCTTCCGGCTTGAATATTCTGTCTGTGACTTGAATTCTCTTTCCTTCTTTCTCTGTGACTTGAATACTTCTCTCTCTGTGGCTTGAATATCCCTTTCTTCTGTCTGTGACTCCCCTTTGCTCTGTAGATATTCTTAGTTCTTAAATTACCTTCATCAGGATAGCATAACTCCAACTTCCCCTGTGGCCCCTGCATTATCATCGTTGCAGCTGGGAGAGCAGGAGGCTCCCCAGAAGTGCAAGATCTAGGCTGCACTTGAATTCCACAACATAATGGAGGTGCACAGAAACTAGAGAGGAAAAAAAAAACGAGTTTTTCTGAAATCATCTCTAAGTACTTTAGTTTGTTAATCTAAAAGGGAGGATCAGCATGGTTTCTTTTCTTTTTTTAATTTTTTCTTTATTTAAGCACCATGTTTACATAAATGATTGTAGTTGGGTTTCAGTCATAAAAAGAACACCCCCTTCACCACTGTGACCTTCCCACAACCAATGTGTCCCCATCTCTCTCCTTCCCCACTTCCTGCCTGTATTCGAGACAGGCATTCTACTTCTCTCACTCATTAACATTGTCACGATAGTATAGTCATCTCTCTAACTAAACTCACCGCTCTATGTGGTAAGTTTCATATAGTGGGACAGTCCTTCCAGCCCTCATCTCTGTAGTCACTGGGCATTATTAGAATAATATTTTTTATTTTTTTGTTTTTTTTTTTTTGTTTTTTGTTTTTTTGTTTTTTTGTTTTGGGCCACACCCGGTGACGCTCAGGGGTTACTCCTGGCTATTCGCTCAGAAGTCGCTCCTGGCAGGTACGGGGGACCATATGGGGAACCGGGGGATCGAACCGCGGTCCGTCCTAGGTTAGCGCAGGCACCTTATCTCCAACGCCACAGCCCGGCCCCCAAGGGAGGCATTTTTGTATTGTGTTTTTTGTGCTCCTAGGGTATATCCCTAGGAGTAGTATAGCTGTATCAATGGGAACTCAATATCCAGTCTTTTGAAAAATCTCCATATTGTTTTCCATAAAGGCTGGACTAAATGGCATTCCCACCAGCAGTGAATAAGAGTTCCTTTCTCTCCACATCCCCACCATCACTGATAGTTCTTCCTCTTTGTGATGTATACCAGTTTATGTGGTGTGAGTTGGTACCTCACTGTTGTTTTGATTTGCATCTCCCTGATGATTAGTGATGTGGAGAATCTCTTCATGTGCCTTTTGGCCATTTGTATTTCTTCTTTGAGGAATTATCTGTTCATTTCCTCTCCCCACTTTTTGATGGGAGTAGATACTTTTTCCTATATTAGCCCCATATCTGATGGGTATTGGGTGAACAGTTTCTCCCATTCTGTGGGTGGCTTTTTATCCTAGACCCTCAAGTCAGTGGAATAGACTCAAGTATTCAGAAAATATGCCCCAGATACACAATCAATTAATTTTTGGTAAAGGCGCAATAAATGAAAAATGGAGCAAGGAAAGCCTCTTCAACAAGTGGTGTTGGCACAACTGATCAGCCACTTGCAAAAAAAGCGAACTCTGACCTCCATCTAACACTATGCACAAAGATGAAATCCAAATGGATTAAAGACCTTGATATCAGGTCCCAAACCATAAGGTAAATAGAACAACAGGTAGGTAAAGCACTCCATGACATTGAGACTAAAGGCATCTTCGAGGAGGAAACATAACTCTCCAAAGAAGTGGAAGCAGAGATAAACTGATGAGACTATATTAACCTGAGAGGCTTCTACACCTCAAAGGAAATAGTGCCTAGGATACAAAAGTCAGCATGGTTTCTGACCACTTTGTGGACCATGAAAAGGGCCAATTAGTGTTACTACCTTGCTACTCTCGTGTTATTACCCTATCCTGTTGCAGGTGTGGCTCATGGAGGAAAGTCAAACCCACTGTTCTATTTTCTAAGTTTCATGCTACAGGTAGTTTAGCTTTCCAGGGAATGGGGCCTGGAGAACTTCTCAGCTTTCCACCATTTTCCAAATCCTGGACTCAAAACAACTTTGGGAAGGTTGAAATTAGTATCCTAGTTAAACATTCTGGTTCTAGAGCCTTTTTGAGCTACTTCTACAATAAATATTTTTCTTTTCTTTGTTTTTTGCCTTGTTTTTGGCCCACACCTGGCAGTGCTCAGGAATCTCTCCAGGCTGGCTGGGGGGGAGATGCTGGGGATCAAACCCAGTTTGTCTGTGTGCAAGACAAACACTCCACCCACACCCACTGTACTATTGCTTCAGTCCTGAATTTTTTCCCCTTTCTTTTGTCTTATTTTTGTTACATACCATACTTCTTAAGTTAATATAATAGGTCATTTATTATTTTTTTTTCTGAATGTGGTCCATTTTATTTTATTATATTGGTTTAGCCACACCCATTAGTGCCCAGGGTGAATGCCTGGCTCTGTGTTTAGAGATCACTTTTGGCAGAATTAAGGAAACCAAATGGGGGTGCAAAGATCGAATCTTAACTGTGCAAGGCAAATGCCCTACTTGCTGTGTCAGCTCTGCAGCCTTTTTGTTGTGTTAAAGTCCGAAACTCAGCATCTGCCACCCACAAAATCAATCAGGGAGATAGGCAGTAATGTAAATGTGAGGCAGTTTATTCCAACATGTTGGGGTTCAACATCTCCAAAGAAATGAGGACCCCCAATGGCTTACACGACAATTTAAAGGGCCCCATGTCTCAGTCTAGGGAATTCCCACCTCTGGAGAGTTGATCCTTAAAATTATTGATCTTTAATACAAGGTTGGGCTAGGATTGGTTGTAGTTCAAATGTAGCATCAGACAGAGCTGGTGGGCTGCAGCCCTCCACATCTGGCTATCTGTCCATTGCTGCAGACCTAGAGTGCGGTCGACATCTGGTTATCTGTCAGCTGCTGTTTAACCTTATATGGGTGCAATTCCTGGCATTTATCTCTAGGGTTGGTTCCAGGAACTAGCTGTTCTCTGGGCCTAGTCTTTCTATTTTAATTCATAGCTGTCATGGCTACACTTAGGTTCATAGCAAAACTAAGTTTACAGTTAATTCCTAAACCAAACTTTGGCTTCTAACACAGAGCTCAACATTTAGCACTTAACCATTGTTATTGTTGTTCTTGTGAATATGATCTATTATATTGCAGTTTTAAATTTTTTAATAGCCTGTCTTTTGATTTTCAATATTCCTTTTTATCATACATGCTGTTAATTGTACCTGTTGCAAGGCTGCAATTTGAATCCTTGCAGCTTGGGTAAGAAATGGCGTCTTCTTAATTTTTCTATTGTTAGCCTGAACTTCCTCCATGAACTCGGACCACCCAAACTGTTCCTCATCTTTTATCTCCCTGTGACTTGTTCTGATCTCATTTCCTTTCTGAGACCACCCCACCCCTGCCTGTTCTGATAATCTTACTGGCTGGTTCCCTATTCTCCCACCAAGGCTCCCCATTCCCCTACATTTATGTCACTTTCATGTGACTCCAGGGGTTGGGAAATGTGGATCTGGGTCCTGGAACTAGCTAGGAATAGACAGGAAAGTTGGCACACTGAGTCCTTCTCATGGGCCTGAATGAACTTAACAAAAATGATTATTAGTTTCATTTTATAGCCAAAGAAACAGACTCAGGGGATTAATTGTGGAGCCAGGAATCAGATTTAGGCCTTGTGAATTCAAAATCCCAGAGATGCATGTGCACGTGTGTGTGTGTGTGTGTGTGTGTGTGTGTGTGTGTGTGTGTGTGTGTGTGT
>PVKC010028182.1:0-15539 GCA_004027635.1 Crocidura indochinensis
CCAATCCCTAGGACATGTGATCTGCTCCTCTGACCCTCAAGGTATGGCTCTAGAGCAATCCCCAGGTAGCCTGGATAATTTCCAGCACTCCAGGGCCTGAGCAAAAGCCCTGATGACAACTGAGCCACTGCCCAGCTGGCAGAAAAATCAGCAGGAGGGCACCCCTCCAGGCCTTTTGAGTGCCATTCAGAATCTCCCCTGCTCATCTTAGACCCTTTAGTACTATATAACTTAATTTTTAAAATGTATTAAGTAGTTCTTTAACTTATGAGTTTCCTTCTTACTTTCTTAGGAAGGTAATACATCTTTTTTGAAAATGGAAGAACCTCCCAAGTGGTGCTCAGCATAACCCCTGGCTACTCCCTGCAATTATGAGCCAGGACAGCAGTTCAAACACTAGAATCCCAGGATGCTGTGCTGTTCAGAGGGCAACCCCTCATTCCACACCCTGTACTCTACTGCTGGGGTACCTAGTGTCCCTCTGAGAATATAGTATCATGAATTGAACCCAAACTGACATGTAAGGCAGGTGTCTTAACTCTGAGTTATTTTGCCAGCTGTGAGAAATCTTATCAATATGATGCCTTGCCTTAAACACTTAAAAACAAACAAGTAAGTTTTAGTACTTCTATAGTAAAGTCTGTAGTTAAAGATAGAGAGCTTTTCCCTTTACTGCTTAAAAATTCTTCCAGGCAATTAGAATCTGCTCCTATTTTTTCTTTTTTTCTTTTTTTGAGGAAGTAAGTGGGTGTTGGGCCATAGCCAACAGTGCTCATGGGTTACTCTTAGCTCACACCCAAGGATCATTCTTTTCGGTGCTCAGAGGACCATATGTGGTGCTAGAGAATCAAATGCATGTTGGCTGTTTACATGGCAAGCACCTTAATTGCAAAACTATGTTTCTGGTTCCTTCATAATTTCTCACATGAGATCAACAGACAATCCCAATGAAAAGGAATAATGTTAGTTGCTACACAACTATAAACCTAATTCAATGGCTCTTAATTTTTCTGAGAAGAGAAATATGATATTCCACATATTTTCATCCTAAAACTTTTACATTCTTAAGAATGTATACAGTCTCTTAAAAGTGCATATATATATATATATCTTTTTACATTAATCTTTTTACATTAAAGATTTAGAATCAATACAAAAATACAGTCACCATTTCTGCATTCAACCAGCTCCACAGACTCATTATTCTTGAAAAGAATATAAACCAAGTAGTGAAAAATTATGGGTACACTTGCCACATAGCTGAAAGCTGGCAATCTCAGAGGGAGAGGGAGGCCAAGTCCCTGCCCTGCCAAAGCGATGACTGCTGCACCCATCAGCTACAATCTCTACTTCGCCAATGATCCTGCTTCACCACTCTATTACAGTTATCTACAGAGACACCAATCTGACCAAAATACCAGGTATGCTGGTATTTGGGCTTATATCACCTGGACTTTTTTGGGGGGGATGGGGGGAGTGAGTAAAGCCATCTCCCCTATACCCCACCTTCTTGTACTTCCAGAAGCCCTGGAAGCCATAATCGTCTCCACAAAAGCTGCAATTACAGCAATAGTGCTTGGAATTCCTGGACCATTTAACAATTCCATTCTGTTTAATATTGTCATCCCCGTAGGAACACAACAATTTAGACACCGATCTCTTATCTGAAGTCACCAAATGTTCAGAAACAAATGAAATAACAGAATGGTCAACTGGCAACAGAAGTTTACTAAACTTTCTGACAATAACTTAATGATCTCATTAGAGATACAATAATTTTACAAATTTATTTGTTGCTATAATATCTATTTTCCTCGTTTCCTCCTTTTCTTTCTTTTCTATTTTTTAATAATTTATTTCCCACTCACCTGGAAACAAATTTATTATGATAAACTGTCAATGATGTGATATATGCTCTTTAAATAAATGTTAGAAAATTTAGGATCATTTACAAAGTCCATAGACTAATTAAAATCTGGCCCTTGTTATATCTTACTTTTCACCATTACCTGTCTTTCAGTGTCACTTTCCAACTACTCTAAGCTTCATTCTTTCTTTTTTTTGGGGGGTGGGGGTGGGGGATGAGGTTGGATCACTCCTGGCTCTGTGCTCAGAAATCACTCTTGGCAGGCACGGGGGACCATATAGGACCATATAGGATGCCATATAGGAGATTCGAACCACCATCCGTCCTGATCAGCTGCATACAAGGCAAATACATGCTCTTACCGCTATGCTATTTCTCCGACCCTATAAGCTTCATTCTTTCTGTACCTTTGCTCATCCTTGTGATGTGTTATACAGAAAAGCATTTTGTAGCCCAATTTTCTTATTGTTTAGAATGAGATTCACACCTATCTCATTTTTATTAGTTACACAATATGACTTCAAACACATATATCGATATCTGGCTAATGCAGTAACTTGACACTGAATGAAAACATCTAATTAAAGGGATATTAGACGACAGTCTAATTCCTCTAACTACCTGTTATTGGAAGATACTATTTAGGAGAAATCTCTTTTAAGTCTAAAAGTCACATAAAAAGTGAGCTATATTAGAGATCTGATTGGGGGGAGGGGGAGTATTGCCATTTATTTTATTTTATTGAAACAATCGTGGTAAACAGAATCCTTCATAGTTGAATTTGGGGGTTTTTTATTATAGTTCTATTGAATAAAATAAAAATGCAGGCACGAAATTTTAGTGACTCATTATAGTTAAGCTTTCACTTAAGAGTACAAAAGCTTATGTAACTTACTCTAATATCCTAGAATTATGATTTATTAGGGATATCATTAACCAATACAAATTCATTTTCTTCTAAATTAGTGTTAAATTAAAATCAATTTTCTTAGGTGTAACCTGGCTCTCAGTCTAATCATTCTAACTTCAAAAGGGGTTCACATTCTGATTCAAAGACAAACTATATGCCAAATAAACTTTTAGCAAGCATTTGACTTTTTTTATTTTAAAAACATTATTTTGTTAAAGAATCATGGTTTACAAAGTTACTGACAGTGGGGTTTTAGGCATATAAAATTTCAACACCAATCCCACCATCAGAATCACTAGTGCTCCCATACTCCATCATGCCCCACTCCCACTCCCACTTCCAGGCACGTGTGACTTTTTTCTTAGGTTTACAACCTTTACCTCCCACTCTCACTTCCAGGCACCTGTGACTTTTTTTCTTAGGTTTTCAACCTTTACCATTTTAACAATTCCCATTTGGCATTAGATTTAACTTCTATTGTAAAGAAGCAAACTGAAAAACAAATGGAATGTTATCCTCGTCACCTAGTAAAGCATTCTAAGAACATCTTTGTCTGCTAAGACAGAATCATGGAGAAAGAAGGCTGGAATAGTTTTATTTACTAAGAAAGCATGGATGATCTTACTTTACAGTATTTCCCTGTGTGTATTTGCAAATCATATTTCACACTGGCAAAATGAATACAATAATAACAAAATTCAAAGAGACACTTGCAGTGCATAAAACCCCTACATATACTAAAACACCAGATAAGAATTTTTAAAATGCCAATATGGGACAGTTTTTCATTTGTTCTTTTTTTTGTTTGTTTGTTTGTTTGTTTGTTTGTTTGTTTTTGGGTCACACCCGGCAATGCTCAGGGGTTACTCCTGGCTCCATGCTCAGAAATTGCTCCTGGTAGGCACGGGGGACCATATGGGGCACCGGGATTCGAACCGATGACCTTTTGCATGAAAGGCAAACGCCTTACCTCCATGCTATCTCCCGGGCCCCTCATTTGTTCTTTGGCACACCATTAATGCTGATTCGTCCATCCATCTTAGCCAAGGAATACTCTCATTCTAATTAAAGGAATAACTTACCAGATATGAGGCCCAAGGTTCAATCTCTGACTCACTCTCTCCTTCTCTCTCCTTTCCCTCTCCCCTCCTTCTCTCTCTTTCTTTCTCTCTCTCTCTCTCTTCTCCCAGTCCTCTCTCTCTCTTCTCTCTCTCCTCCTCTCTCACTTCTTCTCCCTCTCCCCCTCTCTCTCTTTCCCTAGGTGGTCTTCCATGCCTTTCCTCCTTCTCTGGTATAATTAATGAACACAACAAATTTAGAAGCCATGTTTAAAAGATGACAGACTAGAATCACATATGGAAGCAGCCCAACTCCCAGAATCACCACTTGGAGGAAAGCCACCTTCCAATTAGGAACACCTGCTCAGACTTTACAAGAATAAAAATTTCAAATTTGTTAAGCCACAAAATTGAGGATTTAGCAGCTACGTTTCACATTCAAAGCAAAGATTCATTAGGTAATGGAGGAAAATAAGATTATCTGTATTACAAAAATTCAAAGACTGAAAAAAATATACTATCCCATTCTTTTCTCTCCAGTGATTCTTTGGGTGTTTTGCAATCTAGAGTCAAATTCAGAATTTACATCCCTGCTTGGCTTGGAGCAAGTCAGTTACTTTGGAGATTATTTTTTTATACTCTAATAATGAAAATAAAACTGTCTACTCTTAAATTTGAGATTTTAAATAAGATAATGTGGACAAAGAACATACTAAGACAGTGTAATATAATAAAATTATTAATGTATAGGGATGTCTGAAGTTCTAAACTAAACCATACTTAGTCAAATGTAACATCAACAAATAACTTTTGTGTTCTTTATTTTCTCATTACTGAAAGGTTGAAAACTATACCAAAGTTATAAATACACCCCCCCCTCAAAACTGATGTCAAGGTCCATTAACTTACGCAAATTAGTATCAGTACCATTAAATGAAATTAGCAGGTTTTTTTGGTAATTCTTCAATTCATCTTTATCTTTGAAATATGTGACCTTTCATATAGAGTCCTCAGTGGTACACGGGGCTTACACTTGGCTCTGTGCTGAAGGATCAATACTCGAGGTAGCTAGAGGATCATTAAGTGATACAGGGATCACCCAGGTCAGCAATATGCAAAGCAAGTACCTTAACCACTGTTACAGTCTCTCTGGCTTTCCATTCTCCATTTAAAGGCTGCCTATAAAAAGGCATTAGTTTTGTAATCAAGTATACCAATGCTTACATGTGCATATGCATAAATATAACACTAGTTGTATGTGACAGTAATCTATTTATACTTGCCAAAACTCAATTTTATTCCTTTATAAAATGGGAATACTAATAGTCTGGGCAGGAGTTTGAATGAGAATTACGCCAGAACTTACTAAACCAGACAATTCAGAAGACAAGCAGTATTATTTTATTCCATTTCACACATTTTGTAGAACAGGAATACAATGGTAGTTTATGTTTTAGCTAAATTGCTTCATTCCCAGTCCAGTATTCTTTTTAGTGATATACCACAGCATTTTTAGGGATAAAATTACTAGGAAAAAACAAAATGGATCTGGGAAACTATTTCTTAATTCAGTTTTTAGTTAGAAACACAAGCATGAACAGAAGAAATGTTATGAAAAGGCTAGGAATATGGTTCAACATGCCCTGGGCTAAGATCTCTGGCAGTCGATATTCTCAAAACTACACTGGGTATGGCTTTTCTGGTCCCTTTAAGCATTGCTAGATATGATCCCCACAACAAGTTTTTAAAAGTGAAAATAAAATGTGTCATTATATTAAAGTTATTATAATGTTTTCAATACACTAAAGAGATGTTTATAAAATAACATTATATTTTCCAAATGGTAAACTTTATTTTAAAAAACTTTTTTTTTTTTTTCAAAAGAACTGGCTCTTGGGAAAATGAGTATTAGCCAATCATTCTAAATGGTACTTTTTCTTTTTTCCCCAGAAAAGATCATTTATTTGCCTAACGAGGAATTTTTTTTATCTGAAATTCTTATTATCAGGGAAATTCACTGAGCTATCACCTCACACCAGTAACAATAACTTCAATAGGGACAAATGGTGGCAAGAATATAAAGCAAAAGAAACTTTCATTCACTTGGCCGAAATGTAAATTTGTTCATCCTCTATATAAAATAGCAAGAAATTTCTTAGAAAATTTAAAATACAGATCTATAGTATGGTTCAGCAATTCTACCCCTAGGTAAAAAAGAACACAAAAACAATAATTCAAGTACATCTATATTCACTGCAGTGTTATTCACAATATCCTATATATATGGAAACAAAGTAAGTGGAAAGATGAGTGGATAAAAATGTGACATTCACAATGAAACAGTACTCCATGTATTAAAAAAAGAGACAATCTTGCCGTCCAATGTACAAAATAAAATGAAATTGGACAGATTGATGAAGTCAGAAATAAGTCAGAAGGGGAGAAAAGTCAAACAGGAAAAATATCTGATTCTCTCTCTGCTTTTTTGTTATGTCAAGGAGCAAAGCAATGGAACAATGTTCAGTAAAATAAATCCTCAGGCAATGAACACAGGACTGAGATCATTAAGGGGTGGGGAGAGAGAGGGTCACAGCAGGTGGAGGGGTCAAACCAGTGAACTGTGACAGAGAGGGATACTGGCACTTTGATGGTAGGCAATGTATGATGACACTGTACTCTAAAACATAAAACATATACAATCTTACAAGCTACTATTAACTGAATAAAATATTTTTAAAAGATGAGAAGTAACTTATTAATGAACTTATACGAGGTTTAAAGTTATTTGAAATTAATATTATATAAAGGGAAATAGTAGGGATAAGAGGAAATACTATTGGTTATGAATCACAATAAAAAAGGAAGGAAAAAGGAATTTTAAAAAAATTGCTACTGGGACCAGAGCGGCAATACAGTAGGATGAGTAGGATGCTTGCCTTACACACAGCCCTCCTGGGTTTGATGTCCGGCATCAAATATGGTCCCCAAACAAACAAACAAATATTGCCACGAAGGGGTCATAGAGATAGTACAGCAGCTACAGCATTTATCTTGCATGTGGCCAATCTGGGTTTGATCCCCAATACCCATATGCTCCCCAGAGCCTGACAAGAATGATTCCTGAGTGCAGAGCCAGGATTAAGTTCTGAGTACTGCTGAGTGTAGACCACCCCCAAAACTTAGCTATTAAAGAAAAAAGATTAGGCATGAGCAGATAAGTTTTGAAACTGGCTAATGGGAATTTATTAGTCTACTCTTATATTGTAATACTTGAGATTTTTGGAAGTAATGGAAATATAAAATATAGGAAATAAAACTCCATTTTAAGATACCCAAACTTGAAAACACATTGATAAAGCTATTTAGCTGTTTTTATAAACATGTGGTTATTTTCAAATGAGGGAATATATTATTATGTAATATACTACAAAAATTAATTAAACAAGAAATCTATGGTTATCACCCCAAATTCCTGAAGTTGTCCAAACTAACTGGGCCTCAACTAATTTCTTAGATAACTAATATTGTGCAAGTACCAAAATTGCTATGAGTAAAAAGTATGAGGGAAAGACAACAAAGGGGATAATGAATTACAAGGTTCTAGAACAGATTTTCTAAAAATAATGGCATTTAAAACTGAATTTTTTAGCCATTGGGGAAAAAATGGACTTCAAAGCAGGCATTCAAAGTAGGGATAAGTTGTATTCAGCAAAAAACAAAAAGCCTACAGAGAACATGCCTTGTGCTAAGAATTATAAATAGCCCACAGTGTCCCCTATACTGATTGGCAAGGAAATGATTCTCAGGTCCTATTCAGAGTACATTATATAGCAATGTGATACTCTGAATACAGTTGTAGTCAATAATATTTTTTGTTTGGTTGATTGGTTTTGGTTTTTGGATCACATCTGACAGCGCTCAGGGGTTACTCCTGGCTCTGTGCTCAGAAATTGCTCCTGGCAGGGTCGGGGGACCATATGGGATGCCGGAATTCAATCCACCATCCTTTGCATGCAAGGCAAATGCCCTACCTCCATGCTATCTCTCTAGACCCTCAATATTTTTTAAGAACAAAGGAGTTCCTTTCCCCAGCTGGAAAAGCCCATTTTTCTTCTTCAGTATGTGTCTCTTCCTCACATTTCTAAATTTTTTAAATATAACTATTTTACATGTTAAAAAGATTTAAAGCACAAAGGAATATATTTATCTACATTTTAGATAAAGTTTACATATTTATTTTACATATTTATCTACATTTTAGAAACACCACAATAGCATAAACAATAGCCTGAATAAATCAAGTTTATTTATGAGGCACAAATAAAATTCAAAAAGGAGATGAGTTCCTGACCAATGAAATAGCAGTAGAAACTAAATGTGAGCTAGAACTTTAAAAATACAACAGTCAGGATTTGAAATGGTATGTGTAGGAGGGAGAAAAAGACTCCGATATATAAGAGTTTTGAGGAGAAATAGTTTGTACTCTAGACGATGAAATCAAGCTTAACAATGAGTACTAAGTAATGCAGGGTACTTAGGAAGAAAATCAAAGACAACACACTCAGTTTTAAAGTGTCAACTTTAAAATGCTACAAACATTCTGTTGACAAAGTTACTTTACTTTAAAATTTATTGATTGGTTTTGGGGCCACACACAGCAGCGCTCAGGGGTCACTCCTGGCTCTGCACTCAGAAATCCCACCAGCAAGCTGGGGGACTATATGGGGTGCCGGGAATCAAACCGGTTCTTCCCGGTCAGCCACATGCAAGACAAATAAATAAATGACCCACTGCTGTGCTATCTCTGTGGCCCCAACTAAGTCATTTAGAACGTGCTTGTATTCAAGAGAGAGGACAGGTGCCAGCAGAAACTGGGAGATACCTGCATGTTACAGAGATGAGACTAGATAAAACATAGGATGCTCAGAGTTATCAACCAGTTAAATATTTAATGTTCAAACCTCTTGTACATGTTCTGATAATACACTTTGTTTTCATAGTATCGCAAAAAATAGTTTTCATTTAAGAAAAACACACTGTTGCATAAAATAATTCTTATTCTCTTTAAAAATCTATTTCAGTGAGCATAATAATGACTATATATTGCAGCTGTAATCTTCAAAGCCAAGGACTCTAGACCTAATCAATGAGTGAAGCAGAAACTGAGCCAAACAGCATAGTACCAGGTAAACTCTTGCGTACTGATATGCCAATATAAGCTATCAAATAAATTACATTACTTAAAACACTTCACAAAAGTTGATAAGCACCACACCAAGTTACTCACCAGGCCTTTGATCCTGTTCCAGTACACAAGTTGAGCCCCGAACTCTTCTGTTTCTCCCATGGACCATCATCAATTGAAATCTCATAGTAGGAAGCCCTATGAATTGAGAATATAAAACTGGATTTGCTGAGCATATGGATCATAGTCAATTAAACATGAGATACTTTCAGAAATAATGAAAACTAAGTAAGCCGGCTTAATTTATAGCTACCTGACAAATCATTATGCTAATCCTAATACTGTACAGATTCAAAAAAGTAATCCTGTATAACTATATGTTCCTTTCTAGCAATACTAATATGTCAAAATAGGAGCTCCTAATAAATATTTTAACATTACTTTTATGAAATCTAACCATTATATTATTACTTCAGAATTCAAAAAGAAAAATACCATTCTTAGCTTCACTGTTGGCTATTGATCCCTGAGGTATTTGTTTGTTAACTAATTCTTCAATACCTTCTAAAAAGTTCTTTCTTACAGTATTCATAAATTCATAAAAATATTGTATTTCTTAGAATAGCTCATTATTGGATTTTCTGACATGCAAAACTGATATTCTTTAACTGCACAGAAGGATAAAAATAATTGGCAGCTATTCAAAGTTGGAAACATGTAAAAGTCTATACTTTGTAAACTGAATCTTAAAATAATGGTGCCACTGGTGAGAAATGGGTTGTTTTTCTCCAGCAAAAAAAAAAAAAAAAGTTAAAATAAAACTTTAAAAAGTACATCTGTTCAAAAATAGGACAATCAGCTTCTAAATGCTAACACTATATGGATAATTTATCTCCTCTTCTAACCCTTTCAATTTTCCCTTCAAGATTCTTAAATCTGTGAGTATTTTACGTGATACAATTCTTTTTCATTTTTTTCTCTTAAGTCAGCATTTGTAAAAGTAGGGAATAGAGGATCTAGTAATATTCACATTTAATCTATTTCATAGTTATATCTTCTAGAAAATAAAAAATTCTAGGCACATTAGGAGCCTAAGGCAGCCAAATCCATATGAATGGCTGCTATTATGCTAGAATCACATAGATATAAAAGTGATTAGAGGTAAGTGGGGATAAAAGAGAAGCAGAGGTGATGAGGAAAAGAAGTATAGTCAGGTGAGAGATGTTTAGCCCAAAACAGTGAGCAAATTTAGTGTCATTCTCACATGCAACTTTATCTAGATTAGTCAACTCATAGCAGAATTTTTGTTTCAGGGAAAGTATTTTTTAAGGCAGCAATAAAACTCACAGTCCCTTTAGAATGGGTATACTTCTTCTTAAATTGTCCACTGCTACAGCCCAAGAATAAGACATTCTAGGTTAGAACAAATAGGAGAAAAGAGAAATAATTGGGCTTTTAAAATGTTCTTAAATCCAAGAACATTATAAATGAGGCAGGAATAATATTGCTGCACATTGTATTGTCACAAAAAAAAGTATCAATATAGGACCTGCATTTAGAACTAGTGTTTATATGATAGTTCTGATATTAACTATTTAATTTGGGGTAAGTTATTTGAACTCTCCAAGTTTTTTTTTTCACTAATAAATTATTTTTCTTATAGGGTTACTAAGCATTAAGTGTGAAGACAAACATAACTTTCACAGCCCATTGCACTAGAAGGCATACAATAAAGGCTCCTTTGAGCCTAAAGATCTGTATCTATAGCATCTTTTCAAATAAGTTCTAAAACTGGGGCCAGAGTGATAGTACAGCAGGTAGAGTGCTTGCCTTGCAATGTAGCTGACCGGGTTTAATCCCCAGTACCCACATGGTCCACCGAACCTGCCAGGAGTGAACTCTGAGTACAGAAACAGGAGTAACAACTGAGCACCGTCAGGATTCAACCCAAAAACAAAAGTTCTAAAACTGCCAATAGTTAAATCTTGTTACATAGCATCAGAAAAAAACCCAATGCTGTCCTTATCCTCCTAATTATATGAGGCATCAAGGAACATAAAAAGCATCCACAATAGAAATTATTTAGGAGATAAACCAACAGATCACTTATACCATAAGAAGTAATAGCAGTTAATCTAAAATTTCCCAACGGGATTTCACTGAATTCTGACGTCGATAACTTGTTCCAAATATTATTCCATCTACAAGTTATTTTAGTTTTTAATAAATACAAACTATAAAACAAAGCTTAAGGAAGCGTTCAGAACTTTCATACTTTAAAATAAACAAATATAAGCCATTAAGTGGCTTCCCTAAAGTCAGCATAAACTTACAAAATAATTTACCTTTGCCATCTATTTATTTTAATGCAGACATTCTCCAATCTCATTTAAAGTTGTTGCTCTCTTCTGTCTTAAGGCTTTAGCAATAATGACTAGATTATATCACTAATTAGTTATATTTTCTTCCTTCTCTCTTCTATCACATTAAAGTATCCATTATTCATTTCCATATTGCTTCAAACTTGATATATGGCAAAAGAAAAAACTTCATATGTCTTAAAAGTCTTAATATGTTAAAATAAGCATACTTTTACACTTTATTAAAGTTCTTTAAAGAACGTATTTCTTTGACGAACAAACCTTTTATTTTATGATTATTTATTGCATCACCCTTCAGAAAATTAAGGTTCCTAGACTTGTATAAAAGATTTTATACAAAGCAGGAGCATAATATATTTTCATTGGCTAAATTAAATATTATATAAATAAAAATAATTAGAGTAAACTATTCAAGTAATTGTACAGAATCAAGCTTTATGCTTTTCAGCATTGCAGAGGCTAAAACTTAAATTTGACCAAGACTAATTTTCCTTACAGTAAAATCAGACTCTCAGCAACCTAGGGAATAAGCTACTGGGCCTCCAAAGAGTCACATGGATGTGGCACACAGACTTATCTCTAATCATCTACCCTAAGTTAGTCCATCTATCAAAATAAGAAGACAAACTCTAAAGTATTGCCAAGAATTAAATGAACTTTACTTCACCTAAGCCATTTCATAACTGTAACTAATAACACTAACAATAATTTGCAAGAAAATTTTGATAGCTAAGGCATACTATATTCAACACTACCAAAAATTTTATCATTACTTAAAATTATGCTTTTATACTCCAAACAGAATTTTAATGACCATGATTTGGGTTAAAAATTGTCAAAAATTTTAAACTGCCAATACATTTGCCTTACATTGTTGCACTGAGTATAAAATAGTACTCTATAAAATTTTCCCAACCAAAATATCAAATCTGAATCTAACTGTGCAAAAGAAAAAAAAAACATGACTAACATTCTTCAAACTAATAGCTTAATCATTCAAAAATATTTATATAATGAATGACAAAATAGGGGTGAGGCCAAGGGACTATTTTTAATTCTAAAGGATCATGATGGCCAAAGGTAGTGTGTGATAATTAATTGGTTCCAAGATAAAAAGCAATAAATCAGGGGCCAGAGAGATAGCACAGTGGCAGAGCGTTTGTCTTGCAAGCAGCCTACCCAGGGCCAATGATGGTTCGAATCCCGGCACTCCATATGGTCCCCGTGCCTGCCAGCAGTGATTTCTGAGCACAGAACCAGGAGTAACCCCTGAGCGCAGCCAGGTGTGGCCCAAACCCCCCCCCCAAAAAAAAAGGCAATCCTAAAACAGTAAGGGGGAAAGCTTTAATGTAGATGGTTCTTTATCAATTTGTAAATAAATACCTAGCAAATAGTATATGATAGATTAAAGACTGTACTAAAGAAACATTAAATAACTTTAACCTAAGGCATAAATAACTTCTTTGGTCATAAAAACTTCATTCATCTTAATACGTATCAACTTTTATGAAGGCTTTGGAGTCTTTTATCTAAATGTATTTCTTAGAATGCCTGTCTCAAATATAGGCAGGGGGTGGGGGAGGGAAAGATGGGGGGGGGGGCACTGGTGGTTGGAATGTTATACTGGTGAAGGGGGAGGGTGTTCTTTTTAATAACTGAAACCCAACCATGAACATGTTTGTAATCATGGTGCTTAAATAAAAATATTAAATTTAAAAATAAAATAAAATGTATTTCTATTACTTTCACAGTAGTATTTACAAATGTAAGGCAGACTATAGAAATTAAATGAATTCTTTAAAAATATACTGAAACATAAGTTCCAAGCTCAAAATTACAGGTTTACAAGTACCTGGAGGACAGACTCTCCCCAATGAAGACTTCATTAAGGGCTCTCACTGGCAAGAGTTGGGGTCCTGAAGCTTCAGACACTGCTAATAAAAACAAAAATCCAAGATAGTACCTTAAATTTGAGAAGTGTTACAGAACAAATTATAATTAGAAATCTACATTTAAAAATGTATACTTTAACATATAAATTAAACTTTTAAAATATTCTAAATCTCAGTATAAGATAGAAAATAAACTTCTTTTATTTCAAATAAAGAAACTTTTGGGAGAGAAAAGAAGAGAGAGAATGGGGCTTCTCCAGATACATCAGCCTTAGGAAGTAAGAGAACTTATGCAGTTCAAAGTGGGATGCAGAGGACTGCAGAACAGAATGCCCAGAAAACAGCTTTTAAAGAATAGTAAAAACCATTTAACAATCTTAGAAGATTCTTCTTGTTACACTTGACTTACACTTAACTGTGCAAGCTTCAGAGATAGATGCGTAAATACTTCCAAAAAAGCCATTGGGGATTTCATATCCATGGATCATGAAGGAAAACAAATCAATTACATCACAGATCTTTCCCTTCCACAATTATAAAATTCCAAGAGTATTTTTCTAAGAGCATAACTGGAAGAACATTTATGACTCTTAAGGAAAGTGATCTTTTCCTTTTTTTCATTCCAAAAGTATCCCCAGTGCTAGCTGCCTCAACTGGGACTGACTGTCACCTTCAATAGGTTTCTTTTTCTTTTTGATAAAGCTACAAATGAAAGAAACACACGCCACCATTTTGTCAATATCACCAACAGTGACACTACACCCATGTTTCTCCCAAGTACAATTAAGACAAGTTCCCTTTTCTGTTTCCTCCACTCTTTTCTAAATCAAAGCTGAAAAGTCTACACAATTATAGTAGCCAGTCTCCAAGATAACCCCCCAGAACTTCTGCCTCCTGGTATTTATATTTTGTGAAACATTTCCCCATGGTTGTTATATGGGACCAACGGATGCTAGAAGTGATGCATGTCATTCTGAGATAGACATGATGACCTCTGCGTATCGATGCTCTCTCTCAAATCACTTGTTTTAGGCAAACACAGTTCATTAGTAGCCTTATGGAAAGAACAACATGGTAAGGAACTGAAGTCACTCTTAGTGATCATGTAATGAGATGGGAAGTTGCGCCAGTGCCAGTCATGTGTTCAGATAACACTGTTTCAGCCAACAGCATCACTATTACCCACTGATAAACACTAAACCAAAACTGAAAAAGCTAAGGTACTCATTGTTATTGCTGTTGTTGTTGTTGTTGGAGAAAAGTCTCTGAAATGATACTCTGGAAGCCCAGCAGACCCTTCCAGCGATTCTTGGACTATAGAGCCAATAGTTCAACACAAGGGCCCAAGAACATGATAATATGGTATTAACTTGAGTTCTGAAGTGCTAAGGACTAACTATCTCAGTGATATTTACAAGAATAACAAGAAGAATAATAAGGTATCAAAGTGAGGATACTCAGATTATTCTTCATCCCAAATTAAATAAATGAGGACAAGGAAGAAAACACATGAGGGGTATAAGAAGAGGACAGGAGGTAACAGGGTCAGGGGACAGAGGCACATAGGTGTTATAAAGGTATATGTAAAAAGCTACTACAGACGAACACTACTGTAAGCATGAGATTAAAATTACAACAACCAAACTTAAAATGTGGCTGTCAAGAAGGCAGGCTAAAGGGTGAGAAGGAACCTGGGACTTGATGGGGGGAAGTTGACAGTCATGATGGGGCTGTTGTTAGAAAACTGTTTGCCTGAAACTCAATTATGAATCACTATGCAAATCAGTGTCTTAATATCTTAAAATATTTTTAAACATGGAAAAAGAAGGGGGGTTGGAGTGATAGTACACTAGGTAAGGTGCTGGCCATATCCCACATCATCACATATGTTTTGCCAAAACTAGCAATATTAATACCTGACTTCTGAGCCAGAATAACCCCTGAGCACTGCCAGAATGCTATATGTGAATATATGTGTGTGTGTATATATGTATAGTGCTATATGTAGATGTTCAATCATCCAATCAAGATATTTCGTCATCCAGCGGCCTGACTGCGAAAAATAACTGAGTCCTGTCCGTGTGTTTCTCTCTCCTCTCCTGTTGCCCGAAACTCTTGGGAGTGGGCCGAAAAGAGGCTGCAGAAGAGCACTTAGCTCTGTTTCGCTACGCGGCCGTGCACTCTTTCTAAGGAAAGAACATCATCACAACAAGAAGAAATAAAAAAACACGCTAAGGACCGTGCGG
>PVKC010028183.1:0-15520 GCA_004027635.1 Crocidura indochinensis
TGTGTGTGTGTGTGTGTGTGTGTGTGTGTGTGTGTAACTTTTGGCCATCTGTATTTCTTCTTTGAGGAAATACATTTCTTCTTTCTATTTTGGATGTGATTAAATGCTTTGTTCTTTCTAAATTCTATCAGTGCCTTGTATATCCTAGGTATTAACCCTTTATCAGATGAGTATTGGGTAAATTTTTTCACTACCTGTGGGTAGCCTTTTGCTCTAGTCACTGTTTCCTTTAAAGTGTAGAATCTCAGCAGTCCCATTTGCTTGTTTTTGCTTCTATTTGCTTGAACCATAGTGCTTCCTCTTTGAAGATGCCTGTAGTCTCAATGTCATGGAATGTTTTGCATGTTTTTCCCTATGTACCTTATGGTTTCAGGTCTGATATCAAGGTCTTTAATCCATTTTTATTTGACCTTTATGCATGATGTTAAAGAGAGCTGAGCTCACCTTTTTGCATGTAGTTGATCAATTATCTCAATGCCTCTTGTGGAAGAAGCTTTCCTTGCTCCACTTTGTATTTCTTGCCCCTTTATCAAAAGCCAGTTGATTGTATGTCTGGGGATCAGACTGAGTAATTAAGTCTATTCCATTGATGTGAGGGTCTGCATTATTTCAATACATTTCGATTTAATGACTATTGCTTAATAGTACATTTTAAAGTTGAGTAATTTAATGCCTCCTATCTTCTTTTTCCTGAGAATTGCTTTAGCTCTTTGTGGACATCTATGTTTCAAATGAATTTTCAGAATGTTAGATTGACATCTTTATTATTTTATATTGTTTTTTTGGTTTTTGGGGTCACACCAGCAGTGCTCAGGGGTTACTCCTGGCTTTACACTCAGAAATCACTCCTGGCAGGCTCGGGGGACCAAATAGGACACCGGATTTGAACCACCGTCCTTCTGCGTCTAAGGCAAACATCTTACCGCTGTGCTATCTCTCCTGCCCCAGACTGACATCTTTAAAAAATGGCATGGGTATTCTTAGAGAAATTGCATTAAGTCTGGGCAATGCTTTCAGAAGTGTTGCCATTTTAATGCTGTTGATCTCCCCAATCCATGAGCAAGGCATATATCTCCATTTCCTTGCGTCCTTTTTTATTTCTTAAAACAATGCTTTATAGTGTATACTTTGTGTAAGTCTTTCATATCTTTAGTTACGTTTCTCCCGAGATATTGATTTTCTGAAGGACAATTGTGATGGAATTGTATTTTGATGTCTTTTTCTTCTCCTTCATTATTGGTATATAAATAAACCATAGATTTTTTTTTTGACCAAAGTGGATTACAAACCTTTCACATATTGTTTTAGGTACATAGTGACATTGAATTGGGGGCATTCCCACTACCAATGTTGTCCTCCCTCCCCCCTGATCCCAGCATGCATCCCATATCCCCTTCCATTACCTCCCCCCATCCCAGTTGCTAGTATACGTGGTCCCTTCTTTTTCTAGCATATTGTAGATTTGGGTGTCGATTCTGCTTCGTTGACCTTGGATTTGGTGTTTAAGTCTGATCATTTATTTCTACTTAATGTTCATATATCTGGTCTGGGTACCCTCCATTATTTCCCCCACAGTTTGTGAGGTGGAACAAGATGGGTCAAATTATGTGGTTCTGCTATGAGGGAAATGGAGAGCCTGTCCAGAGTACAGGCGGGGGGTGGTTGGGGAGGAGGGAGATTTGGGACAATGGTGATGGGAACGTTACACTGGTGATGGGTGGTATTCTATACATGACTGAAACCCAAACACAACTATGTATGTATGTAATCAAGGTGTTAAAATAAAAAAACAAAACAAAAAAAAATTATGTGGTTCTGGTTGAAGGAAAGAAAAAAATTAAAATAAAAGGGGGCAAAAAATCAAACAAGCAAAAAATGGGAGGAGTCCTCCTAGAGGCTATAAATATCAATTTAAGAGAAGAAAGGAAAAAAGGAAAAAAACATAATACTAAAAATAATTGAAAAATAATCAGACAAAAAATTCGAAAAGTACCACAGCAATAAAGACACCAACTACACAATAATCACACCAACCACACAATAATCATGGTCTTGAAATAAAAACAAAACAAAGCACACAAAAAAAGAAAACCCACAGAGAAAAATGCAAAAAATAACAACAATAACAAAACCAAAAAAAAAGTTAATTTGTTTTTCTCTTTTTTTTCTTGCATAGGCACAGTAAATATTGGGAAAATTAGAAAGGAACTTTTCTTGTTCTAAGAGATACAGGGTTTCTCCACCCTTGAAGTATACTGTCATGGGAATAATTACACACTCTATGTATGTTCTTTTACTCTCTCCTTGGTCCTTTGGTGGTGTCTGGAAGCTTTCTGCTCCATCATGGATGATAAAATCCTGCCTCTGTAGCTAGAGATCTTGGTATTTGCACAGGTCAAATGATGAAGCCTAGAATGGAGTCTTTCTTTATGCTTCTAGGAGTTCTGTTCCATCACTGTTGTTTTAATCAGTCTTCTGTAGTTGGTGGTCTTGGTTTTTGCCCCAATCCTAGGATGAAGCATAGGATAGAGTCTTTCCTTATGTTTCTGGCAGATCTGGAACCATAGATTTTTGAATGTTAATTTTGTAGTCTGCCAAATAGCTATGCAAATCTATTGTTTCTAGAAGCATTTTGGTAGAGTCTTTTAAGATTTTCTAAATATAATATCATGCCATTCTACATATAATATCTGCAAACATTGAGATTTTCTTTCCTTTTTGGATGACTTGAATATCTTTTTCTTGCATGAAGAGTTCTAGTACTTCTAGTACTATGTTGAATAGAAATGATGAGAGAGGGCAACCTTTCCTTGGTGCCAGATCTTAGAGAAAAGGCTTTTTGTTTTTCCCTATTGAGTATAATATTTGCCATGTACTTGTGTTAAATAGCCTTGACTATATTGATAAAATTTTTTTTATTTCAGTCTTGTTGAGAATTTTCTCATGTATGGATGTTAGGCCTTGACAAATGCTTTTTCTGAATCTATTTATATGATCAGATGATTTTTCTTTTTCTTTTTGTTAATATGATGTATTATATTGATTAGCTTGCATGTGATAAACAATTTTTGAATCTTGAATCAATCCTACTTCTTCCTGTAAGCCTTATTCATGAGGTGCTGGATCCCATTTGCAAGCATTTTGTTCAGGATCTTTGCATCTGTATTCATAAAGGTTATTAGACTGTAGTTCTCTTTTTATGACATCTCTGTGTGCTTTTGGTATCAGCATGATGTTGACTTCATATAAACTATTTGGGAGTGCTTCTGTTTCTTCAATTTCCTGCAACAGCCTAAAAAGTATTGATACAGTAAGTACACCAAGTAACTCTCTTCCATTTCTTCTTTAGAGTCAATTGTTAAATTTTGACCTGGTTGACTTACCATGAGGGTAGAGGGTGGTGTTGAATTCTCCTAAAACTATTGTGTTGCTCTTAATGTCTTCCATCCAATTTTGTCAGCAATTGTTTTAAATATTTTACTGGTCTCTCAATGGGTGCCTTTATGTTTAGTAATGTGATTTATTCCTGATATAAATATTCATTGATTGTTACAAAATGTCCATCCATTTATGTCTCATAGCATTTTTAAGATTACAGTCTGTATCATATGATATTAGTATGGCCAACCCAGCCTTTTTAAAGAAGTCGTTGCTTTGACTTTGAGTCTATATTTGCTTTGACTATTCAGATATGTTTCTTGCAGGTAGAAATATGATTGTCATGTATAGTCATCTTTTTGTAAGAGTTTGGTTTACTTGTTTGGTTTGCTTTGACTTAAAGTAGACCCATCAATTTTTCTTTTAAGGTTAGTTTTGAGTCTGTATGATTTCTAAGCTGTTCTTTATCATTGATTCTGAGTATCCTACTTCAAACCTGAATGAAAGTCTAGTTGAGTGAAGTATTCTAGGTGAACTATTAATGGATGTTTTTCACTATATCCCATCACTGTCTTTGGGCCTTAAGGTTTGCTTATGATACATTTGCTGTAAATATGTATGCTTCTTTGTATATAATTTCTCTTTTTGATATTGCTTTTTTGATATTGCTTGTCTGTGGTTTTCATTTTGTGACTAGAATGTACTTTGAGTTTTTCTTTTCTTTTATATTTCTTTTGGCTGGTACTCTTTGGACATTCAGGATGTAGTTGTTGCACTCTTTAGTTTGGGGAACTTCTCAGTACTGATTTTCTTGAATTTTGATTCTTCCTGGGGGTTTTCTTCCTAGGTCTCTAAGACTCCAATAATTCTGATGTTGTTTCTATTGAATTTATTCTAGATTTCTATTGTCATCTGTTTGCAGTTTTGTTTGCTTGTTAGGACTCATTTTGCATCTTCTAATTGTTTGTTTTAAGGCTCTTTTTATAACCTCTTCTGTGGTGTGGCTGTTATGCAGCTCATCTTCTAGCTCACTGATTCAGTCTTCAGCCACTGTTATTTTGCTGGAGAAGCTTTAAGTAACATTTTCATTCCACCTATCATGTTTTTCAACCCAGATATTTCTGTTTAAAGTTTTCTCATTTCTAGTCTCATATTCTCTTGAATCTTATTGGGTGTCCATTCCATGGTTTCTTTAAGTTCTTTGAGCAGCCTAAACATTCCCTCTCTAAGGACCTGATCAAGAAGTTATGTAGGTGATTGATGTTGGTTGGGTCTTCATAATTAGTACCTTTAGTCGCAAGCTATGGTGAGGTTCTGCATTGTTTTCTCATTGTGACCTTGTAGCATGGTGCTGTTTTTAATGTGTTGTTGTGGGGCTCTTTGACTAGAAAAAAATGCTTGGCCATGAAGTTGAGCAGCCATGCTCTTGCTGGTCTCACACTCCTCAGTCCAACTCAAGCTGTCACTTATAAAATCCAAACTCTGTCCACAGCCTGCATCCCTGGCCATTTCTCTCACACACTTTAATTCAATTCAGTGTGGTGCTTTTCCTAGTCGAAACTCTACTCATTGTCCAAGCCACTATTGCTGGTCTCACATACCTCAGCTCAATTCAAACTGGCACCTTTGTTTGTATTTCCTTTGTTGTTGTGGTCATATCTGCTTAAGAATTCTGCTTAAGAAACACTTACCTAGTGTTCCTTTATATCACTAATTAAAATATGCTCCTTGTCTCTCTATTCCTCTTTGTGTCTCTCAGTCTTATCTGTCCCTATATCTGTCTCTATTTTATTCCTCTCTTCTCTATCTCTTCAGTCACATGAAACTTCCAGTTTCCAAAGATGAACTCAATTTTCTTTTTCAACCACTCTAATTACTGTCTGTGTTCTTTGTTTCAACAAAATCACTGAATCCTGGGGAAAAACATTTCTGGATATACTTTAGAACCTGCTATTAGGTACTCCAATATGTTTAGCTTTATTGCAATTATAGAAATTTTATTTAATATATTATTTCTTTAGAATTACAATTACAATTAAACTTGTATTCTATAAATGTACATGGTATTTACTTAATTTTTGAAGAATAAATGAGTTGATAATTTATAAAGAAGCTAAAATATAATAGGAAAGTACATGAAGGGTAGGGAGATTATTACAACTTTTAAAATTTTTTTCAGAAAAACTGCATCATAGCTAGGCAAGGGACTCTGCATTTTAAATCTGATATAAAATATTTTATCAGCTTTAAATTATTTTCCAGTCTTACCATCTCTGTGCAGTTTCTGCCATAGTATCTAGTTAGGCTTTGTCAGAAAGATTCAAATTCATAAATGTGACTGGAATGGAAAAAGCAGTGAATGTTTAATAATAAATAAATAAAGCTCTCATTTCTTGACAGTATGACCTTGAAAAAGCCATTTGAGTTCTCTGAATTTAGTTATTCACCTATAAAAAAGATAATGATCCTTGGGGTAATTTAATGAAAGAATTTTTCCAAGTTCAAAATGACTAGGCACATGTCTGCAACTGTTCTATTGTTGAAAACATATCAAAATTTTATAAAAAAATATAATTTTTGGATTATGGAGCCAAACAAATTTCCCTTGCAAACAAATAAGTGTGTGTTAACACACACTGAATTTGTTGCCTGGAAGTTTTCCAGCAGCTCTGCCTTCTGCGCAGCATTACCACTGTCCAAAAAAAAGATTGAATAAGGATTTTATTTAAATAGATTCCATTCAATAAGATTGTCTCATGATAAAATATATTTTCCCATATTCTCTATGAATTGGCAATGAAGTTCCACAATATATAAGAACTACTGAAGCACAAACACAAGATAAATGATTTTCAGTTATCATAATTGAGAATGGCCTCACACTTGTGATTTAACTGCAACCTGAAGGCCAAAACTAACACATTTTGTGTTAAGGTAAAATGACCACATGAAGAAAATCCAAGACAGTATTTCAGTATAAAAAAATGTCCCACTGTTGATGTAATCAGGACTCCATATTACTAAAAGGACCCTTGATAACATACCTCCATTCAAGTCATACCAAACTGGTACTTTATGGTGAGTCCTTAACACCCATGAGACTTACACTTTCCTGACATATTTACTTTTAACAATTCCCTCTCAGAAATTTTGAAGCAGACAGAGAGGTGGCATTAATAGAGGGGGCTCCAATCTGGAATAGGCACTGCTGTGAACCCAATACTGCAAATACAGAAGAAGCAAAAACAGAAGTTAGTGATTGTGATGAAGTAAAACTGACACATAAACAAGTTGTTTCCCATATGTGGCCAGGAGATACTAGGTATTCCACAAGGTGAAAGTGGAGAATTTGAGACAAGTTGTCACATCACTGCAAGTCTAAAACTGGCCCACAAACCTGATTTTCCAATAGAAAGGCATAAATGTCACTCTGTCTACTGTTCACCCAGGTATTGAGTATGGTCTTAACCAAGACACCTATGTATTCTCTTCATCAAAGTGCACTATGGCAAGATGCCCCTAACTCAAGTTTTTTACTTTCTGCTAATTGTACTGCTTCCCTAAAATAAAAAATCAGAGACAGTGAAACTTCAAGTCTATTAAATCAATGAATGTCTCTTCTTTGAAGAGATTAAAGCGCAAATTAGACATCAATGATGCAACTACTAGCAAATATACAAAATGAATGCAAATAGTCTATATTCATATATGTTTGAGTCACCCCAAACACCCTAGAGAAATCCACTCTTCTGTCTGTACATTAGGTTACTCAAGAAATACCAACAGAAGAGGCAAGAAACTGTTTAACTTTCAGAAGCAAATCTTTTAATAATCATGGGAACTAAAATGTCAGTTTTGAGAAATGGAAATTTGGTGTAACTCCTATGGGGGTCTCCCCTAGTGTTTTGCATATGGTTTCAGAAGGAGTATCTTTATTGATATTCTGCAGAGATTCCAACAAAATCTACCCACAGCCCCCAACTTTCTGTAAATCCTCTTAATGAATCCCTAGGCAAAAGAGAACAAGATTTATATGATACTTCCAGAGCAGGCTTCAGCCAAAACATTGATGGTTTCTGTGGAAATAGAAATAAATCCCAACATCCCCGTTTGCTCTGCTCACTTATTTTTCTGACTTGCCTAGGAGAATTCATCTGCCTGGGTAAGGTGACAAGAGATTTGGGATTTTATAAGAAACTAATTCTGCCTCCCTGATGCTTCAACGACTAGAATCAGATAGTCCTTTTGAAAGGAGACAGAAATTTCTGTTTTTCTTCAGATTTAGTACAGCATGCTATTTTCTCTGAAGGTTCTGCCTGAGTCTCTAAGAAGGAATTCAACAACAGGCAACAAGATCTCAGTATTGATGAGAGAAGGATGCTAAAACTAAACCACATTTAACTCCTTTGTTGCAATTTTTTCATAGACATCAATAGAAAGGATGTGTTCTCTTTGGCATTTTGTATTACTTATTTTGTATTTTCTTCATATTATAAAAGAATAATGGAGCCATGATCGCACGGTTGGAATTTATTCCTCAGAAGATAAAAGGAATATCTGGGAACTTGTTTAGAACTAAGATTACCAAGAGAAAGCTGGCTATGGGTGGGGTGTTGAAAGCAGGTCCCCTGAGACAATGATGGAGGAAAGCAGACACTGATTGAGGGTTTGGTGTTGGAATATTGAAGGCATGAAACCCTACCAGTAACAGTATTATAAATCATAATGCTACATATACTTATATTTGTGCATACATATGCATATTAAAAGAAAATGAAATGGATGTGCTATATATGTACTGAACACACCACCTAAAGAAGGAAGACAGATTCTATTTAAAACATATATGGATTGTCTCTAATAGTAACCACATTAAGCCACAAAGAAAGTTCTCGAAAATTTAAGACTATGCAAGTGATATTTTGTTGTCTGACGCATAATAATAAAATTAGAATCAACAGCATTCTCTAAAACAGTGAAGGGGTGAAAGAAGGAATGAAAATGAAACTAAAAATACCTTTGCTTGATTACCACATCTGGCATTGCTACTGAGTAACTGCTGGCTTTACCCTCTAGGGTTATTCCTAACTAGTGCAGGGGATCTATCATATGAGGTGCTGGGGATCGAACCTGGGTCTGCTACATGGAAGGAGAACACCCATTCCACTGTTCTGTCGCTCTGGTTCCAAAAAAATATATTGGCCAAAATAAAAATGATAATAAAGTCACATATCCTCTTTGGACCCATAAACATGGTACCCGCATGTGCATGACATCCAAATCTCCCCTCTTGAGGTGTGCACTTTCGTATGTTCATGCTGGCTTGTGTATCAGGGTTCTCTCTACCTTTGGTGAAGCCATGCTCTCTGTTGAACAAGTTGTTTGTTCTCTCTCTCTTCTATCTCTCTCTCTTTCTCTCTCTCTCTTTTTCTCTCTTTCTCTCTCTCTCTCTCTCTCTCTCTCTCCCTCCCCATCCTCTCCCTATTGCTCTTTTTCAGTACCTCAAATAAAACCTGCTTATGGTTTTATTCCATTTAAAAAAAATGATAGCACAACATATGCTCAAAATTTTATGGGAAGTGACAAAAGCAATACAGAGAAAGTTTGTAATGCAAAATACTAAGAATTTTTGAAATATCTCAAATCAGCAGTTTTATATTTCATCTCCAGGAACTAGAAAAAAAAGAATAAACTAATCGTCAACAACAAAAGGAAAGTAGCAAATATTACAATAAAAATAAATGAATATAAACTAAAAATTTTAAAAATTAAAATGAAGAGTTTACTTTCTATAGACATTAACAGTTGACAAATCCATTAACTATATAAAAGATTCAAAGCTGTAGTCATAATACAGTGGCTAGGGGATTTGCCTTGTATGCTGTTGACCTGGGTTCTAGTCCTAGGCTCTATTCTATATGGGTTCATCTCATATAGTCCCATATGGAGCACTCTCAAATGTAATTATTGAGTATGTAACCCCAAAAACAATGAAAAGAGTGAATCAAATATTATAAATATTAAAAAAGAGGACACATTGCAACTGATATCAAAGATGTACATAGGACCATTAGTGACTATACTATAACAATATATTAACAAATTGAACAGCCCAAAAGAAAAACATTCTAGATACGTGTATTTACCGAAACTGACTTATGAAGAAATAGCAAATCTAAACTCATCAATAGTAAGAGATTAGGTCAGTAATCAAAAAACCTATCATCTAAGGAAAACTCATGACCAGATGTTTTTGCTATTGAATTTATTGAAGGTCATGGAAATAGCTCAATGGTTTGGAGCATCTGATTTACATACAGGATTCATTCATTTTTCAGTCCCCAAAACTGCATGGTTCCCCATGCACTTCTGGGTGTAGCCATCGAAAACAAACAAGCAGCAACAACGATGATGATGATGTCCCCAAACTGTAATACTTCTATTTTTTAAATGCATAGAAAGCTTCTTAATAATGGTATTGACTGTAATATTTTTTGGGTATAATATCAAAAGCATAGACAAAAAATCCTATAAAGATACAGGAATTTCTGGGACATTTAGTTTTCAAATCATTCTGTCCCTCAAATTTTAGTAATTAATTATTTTAAGTGAGATATTTGGCAGCAAATACATCCTATATCAAGTATTAAGTATTTGTACTATTTGATTTTCATAACTTGCTGGCTCTTGCTATACAATAATTACTCTTAGATTTAAAATAAATTTTCATCATAATTTGGATATTTGTAATGCAGATTTGAAATTTAGATTTAAAGAAACCCCTTATATATTTACATATTTACTTATCTATAAGTAAATAAACTTATGTATTTATATATTTACTTGTATATATAAGTTGTCTTAAGAAAAAACTGCCCAAAAATAAAAAGAAAAAACTGCCAACTAAAAGATACATTATATTTCTAAATTTCTGTTTAAGGACATTTTGATAGTAGTTGGCAATCTTTTGAGATAAAAAAGAATATCTTATTGTTGCCTTTTTAGTAACACTCTTATTTGATTAAATAACCAAGATTTGAAAAGACAAGGTTTAAGAGAAAACTAAACCTAACAGATTTTACTTCACTTTATGAAACTGACTTGTTTTATAGTTGAGTGTTTCCTCTTTGTTCTTAAAACAAAAACCTTGACAGATCTGATGAGTATTTGGTCTCCTTTACTAGTTTTATTCAGTATACCACAAGCTCATTTGAATCATAGAACCAGATATTCTTTCAGTTTAGACAACTTCTATGTTATCTTTAATTGTTGCTACTATTCATAGAATTCAAGTTTAATTTTTGGAAACTGTTGCGAACTTTGGTTAGATCACTAACATCTAACTTCCAAATCTATTATTCTCTTTATCTGAAGATTGCCTTCCCCCTCAATATTGTGAGACAAAATATTCTGTCATTTATATTGATGAATTTATTTTATGCTGTATCAGTTCAGAAATCTAAAGTGTCCAACGTTAATATATTCCAGTGTTACATTTTGAGTTGTGTTAAACATCTATTTTTAGTTAACCAAGCTCTTTTACCACTTTGTTTAATAAGAGCCTTTTATTATGATTCATTTCTTTTAAATGGGAAGATTGGTTTCTGAGCCACACCCAGTGGTGCTCAGGGGTTACTTCTAGCCCTGTACTCAGAAATTACTCCTCCGTCAGGAAAGATGAAGTCATGAAATTTTCCTATACATGGATGTACATAGAATCTATTATGCTCAGTGAAATAAGTCAGAGGGAGAGAGATAGACGCAGAATAGTCTTATCTATGGGTCTTAAGAAAAATTAAGGACATGTAAGAAGTTAAAGATGTACTTAGTGAGGGGCCCTGGAGATAGCATAGAGGTAAGGCATTTGCATTTCATGCAAAAAGATCATCAGTTTGAATCCCGGTGCCCCATATGGTCCCCCGTGCCTGCCAGGAACAATTTCTGAGCATGGAGCCAGGAGTAACCCCTGAGTACTGCCGGGTGTGACCCAAAAAACAAACAAAAAAAAAAAAAGAAAAAAAAAAGATGTACTTAGTGAAATAAGCCAAAACTAATGGAACAGATATTAAGCAGCTTTATTTACATGAGATTTTGAAGATTCAAATTCATAAGAATAGAAAGCTGTTTAGAGGCTGAGGAAAGGGGTATGTAGGGAGATGATCTTCAAAGGGTCTAAATTTTCCATATGCAAAATTAATAACTCATAGAGTACATTATATGACACTGTGCCCATAATCTAAAATACTATATTGTGGATTTAAATATTTAAGAGGGTAGATCGCTTAATAACTATTCTTTTTTCCTATTATTAAACTTTTTGTTTATTTTTGGGCCACACACAGCTGTGCTCAGGGGTTACTCCTAGCTCTGCACTCAGAAATTACTCTTAGCCATGTTGGGGTGAAGTGGAAGCCTCTTGTCCCAATCCCAAGGTATTGGGGACAGACAAGTCTGAAAGCAAATGTTGACACAGGAAATAATACACATAGAATGAAAGGAACTAAAACAGGTTCAGCCAAATTCCACAAGTCTTTTGCTCCTAACAAGAGATACTAGCAGGCAGATCACCTACCTGTGAAAAACCAAAACCTCAAGCAGTTTCTCTCTGAGACTCTAGGTCTTTACTGGGATGGGAAAGACCACCCCTTAGGGTGAAGAACAGGTAAAGAATCAATCCAGAGATATTCTAGTACACGAGTGGTGACAAGTTTAAGCAAAAATGTATTAGCCTGAATAGAATGAAAACCGATTACTCCAACATTGGAGGACCATATGGGTTTCCGGGGATTGAAACTGAATTGACTGTACACAGGAAATGCCTCCAGATAAATATTCTTGATACAATACAATAATTAAAATTTAAAAATCTTTTGTTTAGGGGTCACACACAGAAGTGTTCAGGGTTGACTGCTGACACTGAACCAAGGATCACACCTGGTAGGTTTAGAGAACCATATGGGTAATGGGGATAGAACCCAGCTCAGCTGAATCTGTACTATCTCTGTTGACCTAATATGTTTTTGAATATCTTATTGAAAGCATTGTGATTTACAAAGTTCTTCAAGTTGGGTTCCTAAAATACTTTTAATGAAATAAGGAACAAAATAGCTCATATTCTAGGTCAATCCCCTCATCCCAAAAATAAACAACATATAGTTTTGGAAAATACAACTTTCCAGCTTTAAAAATACTGCTTCTTGAGATTTTCTAAACATTAGTATTTTCTTATCCTTCTCTTTATCATGAATAAAGAAAATAAATGTATGAACATAGTTCAGACATAAAGAGAGGGTTATGATATATATGATATAAAAGATGAAATAGGCCTGCTTTTTTGTAATGCCCCAATTCTGTCACCTTCCCTTTCTCCAGTTTTTTTGTCCTTTTTTATAGCTTCTGTCACACTCTTGTGTAACTAATTTTTTAAATACATCCCACTAAGTTATATCCAGTGAAGCACAGAGGATGTCTGATATTTTAGGGTTCCCTATGCTGCAAAGAGCCTTGTATATATTAAGTAGAACAATATAAATCGTTGCTGTCAAGTAATCTGATCTAAAATGTTAAAAAATCATATAATTCACATAATTCAATTTCATATGATTTATGTATTATATACATCATATATATATATGAAATAGTGGATTATGTAGAATGAACTTGATGCTCCACTGCATAGCCAAAAATCACACTCACCTCTTCAACTCTAAATTTCAACAGACAGGATGACAATATCTATAAAATTTTAAGTGACAGTATTAAAAAGATAAAAATTATACCACCTGCTTCATATCACTGTCAGTATTCCCCATATCTCAGTATAGTTTTGAGCTTACAAACCTATATTGGCTGAGCTTACAAGTAAGCTTACAGATGTAAGGCTACTGGAGTACACAGAGGTTAGGAACAAACTGGACCTCAGAGCTTCTTTATAGCTAAAAGACCAATGACAAACTCAATAAACTGTTACGTTCCATCTTTCATTACAAAGTCCTCCTATGATTACAGTTTTATCTTATAATAAGACTCCTCTTCAAATAGCTTCTCTCCCAGAGTTAGTGTCTCCTTCTTCTATGTACCAAGCCATAAAAAACATACTGCATGGCTCTGAAAGGATCTTATTACTTCTGTGTTTTTGCTGCTTGGCAGGAAATGTCTCCCTGAATATCCAGTGCCCATCATAGAGCCACTTCATAGAAGGGGACTTACAATATGAACTAAAGGACACGTGCAATGCCTTATGATCTCTCCTAGGATCTTGATAGTAAAGTAGTATGTTGTTGGTAGGTTGCAGCTACTGAATTTATCAGTACATAGTGCAAAGGGAAAGTCAGGGACTGAATCTTTTTTAATTTTTTATTTTTATTTATGAAAACAAAGATGCAAAGAAAGAGGACATGGTAAAGTTACAGTGGAATCACCCATAAACAGAATTCATATAAGTCCTCTTGCTGATAGCTTAGCATTGAACTTTCTGTCAAAGAATATTAAGAAAAATAGACCAGAACCCATGTATAATTACTTTGTCCCTCAAGTCCCCAGATTGTGATACATATTTCCTAGCAGCACCTCAAGCATTCTAAAGTCATAAAACATATGTAACTCTTTAATTATTGAAGGCATAGTACTTTTTTTATATTTCCATGCATATGCATATTAGTTTAAGTTAGCCTCAAAAGTGGGTGTTCCTTTTTAAGGATAAGTGTCATAGGAGCACAGTAAAAATGGTGTTAGAGTGGCAATAATTGTTTGCATTGGCCCACCAAAGTATGGGGGACATGGAAAGGAAAATCCTCAGCCTAAATACAAGGGGACAAAACCCCTGAAGTTTCCTGGCATAAGACCAGCTCTAGGTTCCAGGCAAACCAGATTGCCCAATCCAAGACGTTGTCTGCAGTGCCAACACACTTTTATTTTCCATGCTGTCGTTGTTGTTGGTATCATGTTTCTGTATTAAAAATCCTGGAATCTGCATATCCTATATTGCAGTTAGGATGGTTGCAGAGCATCCTTTCGTTTCACCTTACAATTAAAGGGCAATGCAGAAAGCCCTGTCCAGTATGCAGGTCGTTGATGTTCTTAAGTCTTCTCAGCGTTAAGGGAAATCTCTTGTGAGTAGATCGATGTCGCAGCGGCGGTAGGGTCTTCCCTTGTGGAAGATTGCTGATGGAGAATGTCCATTTTACTGAAGCCTGTGCCAGGTCATTATGCCAATGTTCAGGGCGTAAGATCCCATTGCACTACAAGATTTGGGTGTTCTAATCTCAATTAGATAAGAATTTATTTGTGTGTAGGTATTTCCCATTTTGATGTGCCTAAGCAAGCAAGGAACAATGCCACATGGCTTTATAGGCCCATATGGGGGATGCAAGAACATGTATAAAACTCCCCATGACATGGTTAAACATAAGAATTAAACTGAGGGACTCTTTCACCGAATAATTCTTATTGAAAAGTTCACAAAGAGAAGAATAGATAAAAAGTGGAGAAAATCTTCACTATTTAAGAGAATATTTAGAAAGAGTTAGCTGTCAAAGAAAATAGATGTAAAATATTGAAAGCCATATGTGTACATTTTATGTTTTATGAAATAGTTGGAGGTTGTTAAATCCAGTGCACCACCTTGGTGTCTGATGGGGAATGTGCAGTATAGAAGTTGAAAAGGGTAAATGGGGAGGTACTGAAAGTTGGGGTGATAGAGTTAATAAGTGAAAATGAGCTTTACAGGGGTGTGCCAAAAGGGCAGAATACCAGATGGACATTCTACATACACAAAACATAACTTAAAAATGGAATATGTTATTAATATATACCGCCCCTGCGCGGTTTTGAACATGTAGACTCGTAAGTTCTTTTTTTTGTTTGTTTGTTTGTTTTATTCTGTTTTTGGTTTGGGGGTCACACCCGGCAGTGCTCAGGGGTTACTCCTGGCTCCATGCTCAAAAATTGCTCCTGACAGGTATGGGGGACCATAAGGGCACCAGGATTCGAACCGATGACCTTTTGCATGAAAGGTAAACGCCTTACCTCCATGCTATCTCCCGGGCCCCATAGACTCATAAGTTCTTACCAGAGACTGCCTCAGTAAAAATGAGTAGCTCATCTAGAACAAGACCTAAGGAGCCCGGTGGGGAATGGGGAA
>PVKC010028184.1:0-15526 GCA_004027635.1 Crocidura indochinensis
GCTTTATTTTTTATTTCCAACATTTGAGCTAACACAAGTATGTTGACTTATTTGAGCTAACTTCCTTCTGAACTGCCAGATAAACTCATTGACTCATTTCATTTCCAGCTTTGTTTTGTCTATTAATTCTCCGACTTTTGTAGTTGGTTTTGTTTATTTACAATGATAGAATTTTCTAAGTGATTTATTTCTATCCACTTCCCAAACAGATTTAACGTCTGCTTAATTTAATTTTCTCTTTTTAGGATGTTTTCTCTAGCATTTATTTTATTAATTTTTATTTTGTTTTGGGTCACATTCAGTGATGCTCAGAGTTTATTCCTCTCGCTGTATTCTTTTATTTACTATTATTATTATTATTATTATTATTATTATTATTATTGGTTTTGGGGTCACACCTGGTTACGCTCAGGGGTTACTCCTAGCTATGAGCTCAGAAATTGCTTCTAGCTTGGAGGACTATATGGAATGCCAGAGATCAAGCTGTGCTTTGTCTTAGACTAGCGTGGGCAAGGCCTTACCACTTGAGGAACTGCTCTGGCCCTCTCTCTGTATTCTTGATAGCCCACGGGAATAGAGGGGAGATGTCGGGATTGAATCTGGGTTGGTCAACATGCAAAAAACAAGGCAAGAATATTGTATTATCTCTCCAGCATCTCTAACATTTTCTTTTCACAAGTATTATTTGATACATTTTAAAGGCTTGACTATCCTGAAAATTTTGTTTACAATTATTTTCCCAAAGCTAGAAACATAATACTTCGGGTAAAACACAAATGACCAACCTGGTTTCAATCCCAATGCCAATAACCCAGAATAGTACCGAGTCCTTCTAGACTGGAGTTATTCCTAATCTCAGAACACATTTAAGTGGATGTGACACCAAAACAGAAAAATTAAAATAAACACAATTCTTCCCAACATTATATCAGTGATTGATTTGAAATTTTAGTTTAAATGTTTTTCTTCAAAAATATATAAGCATTTTTTCTCTTGAGAGGTTTGATGCTATCTTAACGTTTCTGGTAGACTTTTATCTTTTATCTCTTTATCTCTCACATTTTTATCATTAATTTTTTTAATTTCCATTTGATTTTTAGGTTATCTAATTTTCTAAGTGAGGGGAAATATATCTTTATTTGTTCTTTTATCAATCACCTTATGTATATGACTAGAATATATAAGTCTGATCATTCAAAGAAAACTTGGAGGAATTTCAAGAAAAATATTTCTTGAAACATTAATTCCTTTTCAGTTAAGATCTCCACTTTAGAGGCTGGAGTGATAATCCAGTGGATAGGACCTTTTCTTACATGTGGCCCGGTAAGATGAGTTTGTTCCCTGACATCTCATTTGGTTCCCGATCCCACCAGGAGTGATCTCAGAGACCAAAGTCAGGAGTAGGAATAAGTCCTCAGCATTGCTGGGTGTAGCCACAAGCAAAAATAGCATTTCAATTCTATAATAACTGTCAATTCATTTTATAATCTTTAAACATCTTAATTTTTCTTATTATTTAATCTTTCTGAAATGTTCTGATGTTATCCTTAAAATGACTTTCAGAAAAGTGGATTGATACTTTGCTTTTACTTGACAAATTCAGTTAGTGAAAATGCTGTGTACTTTCTTTTCACATCCAAGGTCATTTTAGTGATAAGTACATCTTTTGCTTTTAATACATTTTTATTTCCCTCTGGAAATACATTGTAAAAAATGTATTGTATTTTTCTTGCATTCTATTTTCTATGGTATGTATTATTGTTTATGTTTTTATTTTTATTATACATTGGCTCCTTGTTGCCATAAAAATTATCTGTTTACCACTTTTTTTAATGGAGGAATTGAGTTAAAACTGATAGTTCTCAGCATTTACTCCTGGCACTGCACTTAGGAATCACCCCTAGCAGTAGTTGGGGTATCTTTTGGAATGCTGTGTTCAAATCAAAGTTGACTACGTGCAACGCAATCACCTTACCTCCAATACTATCTCTTTGGTCCCAAGAATTTGTGGGTTTATTTTGGGGTTGATGGACCATACCTGGTAAGTAAAATCAGGGCTTACTCATGGCTCTACATTAAGGCACTGTAATCCTAGCAATGTTTAGAGGAACATATGGAGTCTGGGAATCAATCCTGGATGAACTATATGCAAGGCATATATAATTATTCTACATAATTTAAAAACTTCTATCTTTGAATATGTTCTTTTTCCTAAATGATTGTATATTATCTTTGACTTCATTGAACCCTGGTAAATCCCAGATTCTATTTTCTAGTAAGCTAGAGAGTTGGAATAAGTGGTGGAATAAGCAGTCTATTATGTTGAAATGTGAATTCAGTGACCATACTCATTGCATAATAACTTTCCTCAGATACTTCATTTTTTAGTTTCTTTATTTTATATTTAAATATAATACTCTACCAACAGACATATTTACTTTTATGAATTAATAGTTGTATTCTCAAAATTTAAGCATTTGTGGGGTCAGAGTGAGAACACATTGGTAGAATGTTCGCCTTGCAAGCAGCAAACCCAGGACAGATCCAGGTTCGATTCCAGCATCTCATATGGTCCCCTGCCAGAAGTGATTTTTCAGCACAGAGCCAGGACTAACCTCTGAGTGCTGCTGGGTATGACCTCCAAACAAAAACAAAACAAAACAAGATTCAGGCATCGGTGTCAAAATCCATGAAAGGTTAGGTATATTTTTTTCTGTCCCTTTTATGACAGAGATTTTTGACCATCAAGACTCTAATAGAGTCTGATAAGGTTTTATGGATTGTGAAGATTATTATGAAGACAAAGTATGTATTACAGGCAATAGTTGTAATGAGAGTATCCTATTTTCTTTTTCTATAGTTTCCACCATTAATTTGATGAGACCAGGGGACATATGCAAATTTGTGGATTGTGTAGAGGAAATTGTCACCATGCTTAGGAAATTCTTGTCTCTGAAAGAGAGGGCAAACAGTCTCTCTGTTCTCAGTCTGCAACTATAAAAAAATCAATAAAAATATTGAAACATATAGAACCACTGGAAACCCTATGACAAGATATTCTTTATAAAAAAAACTTAAATTATTTATGGAGACAGGGTTGTGTCACACATGGTGATTCTCAGGGCTATTCCTGGCTCTGTGGTCAGGAATTAACCCTGATATTGCTAGGGGAACCATATGCAGCGTCTATAGACTGAACAGTGTCAACTGCATTGCAAATTAAGCACTTAATCCCTGTACTTTTCTGCCTCCTGTAAAATCATTTAATATATATTCTCATTTTATAAATGGAGAATTCAGAATATGGATGTTACCTAGTATCTCACTCTTCTGTGGATATAAAGAAAAATAAAAAAAAAACTAAAAAGTATAAATATGACAAACCCTTAACTGTAGATTACAAAAGTCAGATCAACACACATTAGAAAGAGTAGCAGTGGTGGTGGGGAAGGACAAAGTGGTTTACTAGAGAGGAATATTATCTTTGGTTGAATTAATACTTAATTGGTGAAGGGTCTTGGGCACTTTGATTATGGTATGGGTCATAACTTTGTACATCAATACCATAAGCTTAAATAGTATTGCAATCATATTAGCTTAAATAACTAAAATAAAACGATTTCTCAAAGTGCTTTTCTTGAGTGTCCTTGATACTTAACATACTTAATTGTTATGAATCATCTAAGCCTTTAACATGGTTTCTACTTATACAAATTTCATTTTAAATTAAAAAACTAAGTAGTAGTTCAGTGGTAATGCTACTTGGAAACATGCATACTTTCAAACATATACTTTTCATGGAGTAGAAAAGTTGATTGTTTTTCTAGGAACTCTGAATGAGACCACTATCCTATTCAATAAACATCTTATATAGGCTGAGTGAAATTGAAAATGTTGATCTTCTTTATTTTTTCAAAAAATAAAAGGTGAAGGGCCAGAGCAGTGGCACAAGGCATAAAGCATCTGCCTTGCACTTGCTAGTCTAGGATGGACCACGGTTTGATCACCCAGAGTCCCATGTGGTCCCCCAAGCCGGAAAGCGATTTCTGAGTGCATAGCCAGGAGTACCCCCTGAGCGTCACTGGGTATGGCCCAAAAACTAAAATAAAATAAAATAAAAGTTAAAAGATATTTGAATCATTTCAAAAATATTTTTGCTTTCCAAAAGTACAAAAGCAAAATAAAAGTCAGAGGAAAACTTTCAAATTTGAGTGCCAAACTCAGAATATCATAGATGTTAGAAGGTACCACTGATAGACTTTTAGGTGAATTTACTGTTCAAGAGAGTGCTACTAACATCACATACATCACCTGGGAAACAGATGTTAGGGTGACACAGATATGGCCCACTAGTGGAGTATCAGGCCTCTTGAGTCAAATGGGAGATGGGTTTTTTATACATTCTCATTTGCCTCCAATCATTCCAGAGCACAAGAATGTGGTCTTTTGTTTATGGATAAAGAGAGTTCCTGTAAAATCATTTAAAAATAAACACCCCTATTTCGTACATATGAAAATGTTACACATTTCATGTATCTGAAATGAAAGTGTTTATTTAAAAATTACAGGAACTATCTTTATCATTTAAACAGAAGACTTCAAATGATTTGGAGGAATGTTTGAAATATAAGTATAATGACACAAACCTTTATATTGAGAAGTTCTCTCTATTTTTCCAAGTACAAGTCCTGGAAATTGTAGGTACTTAAAGAGATTCATCATGAAGGACAGATAATGCAGTTGCCAGTAAAGTGTGTGTGCCCTGATAAGGAAAATTTAAATATATTATTTCCCTTATTAGTTAGACATTCAAGGAAGAATCCCAAAGGGACTCATTTTGCTAGAAAATTGATACTGTAACAGCAATTTATCTCATTTCAGATAATACCCTAAACTCACTATAAGCTTTAAAGTACTAAAACTACTAGGAATCTAACTGTATTCCTGTTTCTTGTCACAGTCCAAAGGCATTTTCACATATGTCTTTGTTCTAACTTTGTTTATACTGATAAAAAAATAAAGGTTGTAAATACCTTTCTTAACACAGAACTTTCTAGTCTTTGTATAACTAGCCAGATTTATGTACAATTTTTACTGTATTTTTACTACATTCTTTACTTTTGCATTGCATCACTTTTTATTCACTTTAAATTTATTTACATTACTTTTACAATACTTTGTAAATACTTTTATAATACCTTACATTACTTTCTTATTTACATTACTTTTTTTGTTTTCTACATTCACAAGAACGAGTATTTTGTACAAATGTGATAAGGTCATTTATAAATTAGACTTTTCATTATTTTGATTTTAAAATAATTTCATATATAAAAATAATTATTTTCAAATTTAAAAGTAAAGTTAAACTTGTGATATTTGGACAAATATCTGCATTCCTTCCATACTTGTCAAAACAAATGTCACTCCTGATAGCTAAGGAAGAGGCCACTGATTTCCATAATCCTTGAAGCATTTCTGATAAAAAAAATTGCAGCAGATATTAAAACCATGCAAACAACAACAAAACTAATGATCAGCTCCAATTTTTTTTCTAGTCAGTAACTTACATCCCATGAATTTAAAAGAAAGAAAGTGATGTGTATGGTACTCTAGCAGCATACTGCTCAAGATAACTTTTGTTACTGCAGAGAAAGGGCAATAGATACCAATATGTTTTAGGGCTCACGATTTATAGAAGTCACAGCAGGTATAATGAGAAAGACCTCATTATTTTCAGCAATAAAAAGCAACAGGGGAAAAAAATCCCTGGCACAGAGGCACAGTTGACTTGACATAGGTATAAAAATCTGTATCATCATACAAAAGGAAGAAACTAGAAGCCAAATGAAGAGATTCCTTTGTTATCTACGACTTCATGTCCATTCAGATTATTAAAATAGCAGAATTCTATATTTTTTATTTTTATTTTGGGGGGCGGTGGCACACCCAGCAGCACTCAGAGGTTACTCCTGGCTCTACACTCAGGAATTGCTCCTGGCACATTTGGGGAACCAGGCTCCGGGTCCGGGATTGACCCTGGGTCTGTCCCTGGTAGGCCACATTCAAGGCAGACGCCCTACCTCTGTGCTATTGCTTCAGCCCCAGAATTTATTTTATTTATAGTGGACGAGTATGTCATTATATTTATACACCACAACATTTTAGTTTTCTTTCTTGGGGAGAACGGGGGGACACCCGGTGATGCTCAGGGGTTACTCCTGGCTATATGCTCAGAAATTGGCCCTGGCTTGGGGGACCATACGGGAAGCCAGGGGATCAAAACGAGGTCTGTCCTAGGCTAGCACATGCAAGGCAGGTGCCTTATGCCCTGCACCACTGCTCCGACCCCACACCACAATTTTTAATTCACTTCTGTAGTTGAACTCTTAGTTTGTTTCATTTTTTGGCTAATATAATTTTTACTGAAATAAATATAGGTATATATACATATATAAATATATATCCTTTCAAATCAGTGGCTTTGTATTTATTTCAGACAAATAGCTAAAAATAGGACAACTACACATGCAGATTATATTTTTATTTCAGAAGATTATTTTGCTAATCTATAATGAATGTGCCAGTTTACAACTTATATCACACTCAGAACATAAAAGCAAGACATTTCCCTTCTCCTTAGATCCTAATACAATCTTGTTCTTTTTGTTAGATAATAAATATTCTCACAGATGGTAGGTGATAATATATTGTTCTCTTAATTGGCATTTCTCTAGTAATAAGAGAAGAGGAACATCTCTTAATGGCCATCTGAATGCCTTTTTTTGGAGAAATGTTTGTTTGGATTTTTACCATTTATAATCGATTTAATATTTGTTTTGAGTTTTATGAGTTCTTTATAGGAAGCTTAACCCCTTGTTGGAAGTATATGTATAGATAATTTATTCAGTAAGGTATATTTTGTTTTGATGAATTTCTTTTGCTGTACAGAAGAGTTTTAGTTGGACATGATTTGATTTGTTTAATTTTTGCATTCATTCCATTTGCCATTGGAATCCAATCCCCAACCACATCTCAGTCTCATGTTTTCATCTAAGTATTTGTTTGTATGGTATATGGTTTTAGACCTTATCTTGAATTCAATATGAATGAAAATTTCTATACTGGTACTATTTTCATCTCATTAATTTTTATGTCTGCTGCTGAAAATTAGAACAAAACTATCATAATGAGTATTTTTCAAAGTAACTTTATTTTTTGTTTTTAGTACACTTGCATTAATATTTTATAAAAATGGTCTTAGTAATAGAGTGCAACAATTATGTCTATTCCTATTTCATATCCTACTTTGGATATTGATCTAATATATCCTGCTCAAAAATAATAAGCAAAATCACAAGTACGACTTTATAGATAAAATGGATGCAAAATTAAGGGAAAATAGTAAAAAAAAAATCAGTAAATTATATAATCATCTGTCTTTTAAATATGTTTGGCTTCCTTTAAAGAATTCATATCACTTCAGGTGGCAACAAATCTTAATGTGTTAATATTTAGCTTTAGATATGTGATATTAATATCATACAATAAAACAATATCTAAATCAACTCAGAATTTTTTTCCTTTGATTTTTGGGCCACACCAGTGACACTCAGGAGTTACTCCTGACCATGTATTCAGAAATTGTTCCTGGCTTGGGGGACCATATGGGACACTGGGGATCAAACCGAGATTGGTTCTGGGTCAGCTGTGTGCAAGACAAATGCCCTACCTTGTGCTATCACTCCGGCCCTCAACACAGATTATTTTACATACTGTCTCCTGTTATTTTGTAAAATAATAGGAAGACAATTGAATCTTTTTTAAGATTGATGTATATAAGGAATGCAAGAAATGGATAGATAACATTTAATCAACATATATTTTAATTTTTGCAATATAATTACTTTATTTAAGCACCATGGTTACAAGGTTGATAATATTATAGTTGTGTGTTTTTTCCACAAATACAATGTTGTATATGTTTGAGTTTCAGTCATACAATGTACAACACCCTTCACCATGTACAATCCCTACCACTAATGTCCCCAATTTCACTCCTGACCTCCTCCTGTCTACTTCTGGGGCAGATGATTCTCTTCTTTCTCTATATATATCACTCTCTACCTCCCCCCCACTTTTTAGACACTGTGGTATGTAAAATTGTTACTAAGGGGTATCATGCCTATCACTTTATCTCCTTTCAGCATTTAATTCTTGTTGAGTAGATAACATATATTTTAAACTAAAAATTAATTGATTATAGTAACTACCATTCTAGTCCAATTATATTTAATCTCTAAAATTAAAATAGGTTTTATTTTTGATTTTTAATTGTTTTACTATGAAATGAAGGCAAACTAGTAGGAATAATTTAATGTATCCTCATGTCAATGCTCAAAACACTTATTGCCAGAGAAGAAAATTTAACATAGTGACATCACTCATGATATTTCCCCCACATATTAACCATCTTTAGATATTGCCACTGATATTTTAAAGCATAATAGTAAGAATTTGTATTTGTATTCTCAACCACAGCATATTACTAAAAGCTGAAAAGCTTTTCAGGCTGTTCTTAAGGTTTTCTTCAAGAAATGGGGGCAAAAAAGAAGACAATCAACTCCCCCCACTTTACTGGTTATATTTATGCTTTCTTGCAATGATTATTCTTCACTATAATAAATATTTGAGACTAATCATTGTTTACTGTATTCAAGAATAGGCTAAGTAGCAAAGTATAAACAATATAACATAACAATTTGTTTGTTTGTTTTTGGGCCACACCCGTGATGCTCAGGGGTTACTCCTGGCTATGTGCTCAAAAATCGCTCCTGGTTTGGGGAATCATATGGGAAGCCCGGATTGCGAGGTTCGTCCTGGATCAGCACATGCAAGGCAAATGCCCTACCGCTGTGCTATTGCTCCAGCCCCCTTATTACTTAACAATTCGAAAGTCTGGCAGTCTAAGATTTAGGTTTGTATATTCTGAGAGCTCTCACATTGAACTTAACATGACTGTCTTCTCTCTATGTCTTTCTGTCATCTTCACTCTGCACATGTCTGTGCCCAAGTTTCTTGAAACACATATTGGTATAAATTCTTCTCTAAGGACCTTGTTTTTAATTACTTTTTAAAAGTCTTCTCTCCTAAAAATGTATTGAAGTTTGGGGAGTTAGGATATTCTAGAAATTTAACGTAAATTTATATGCATATATAAGTGTAAAGTATAAATTCAGCCCAGATCATGCCATATTCACCATGAACTCAAAAAATTTATATGTACTGGAAAGTTAGGATCATTTCTAATATACCATGACAATATAAGTCATTTGATTGTCAAAATCTGAGTAATTTATATACTCTTATCTCATCTCAGCTTCTTGGCAACAAAAATAGTCATTGAATTATATGTGTGTGGTTTTGATAATTTTCACCAAAGTTCACGTTTGACATATATTCAAAAGGATATTGTTGAAATAGTAAGTCTAATGAATATGAATTTTTGAACAATTTTGGAAATACATATGGCTGAGAGAACAGTTTAGTTTTAGTGACAAATTAATAAGATATAGATAAATTATAGGAAATAAAGTAAAATGTTAAATTCATCTATTACTCATATATTCAATAAATTATTGATATTATGACATGTGTTGGACACAGAATACAGAAGAAGCATTAAAATGTTCTCCCTCCTCAAAATTTTTAATGTCAAGGAGAGAAAGAGAAATTAGGCAAAATTTATAATGTTATGTGGTAAACAGATGTAAAAAAAGTAAAATAGAAAAAAGTTATCTAAATTAATTGGGGTTATAAATGCAGGACTAAAGATCTTTACTTTATAGATAAAATTCCTCTGTAAAGAAAATTAAATGGTGAGAGACTAGAAAGTAGATTTGTAAAGCTCAAAAATAATATGAGCAAAAGTACAATGTTACAAAACATATCATGTCTATAGAAATTAAAAGAAGCTATTCAATAAGTCAAACTAGATCACAATAGAAGAAAGGGGGGATATTTAGAAGGCAGAGTATTGTATCATGCAGGGATATTTGTGGCACTGAAAGAAGTTTAGGTGTTTCAATAGTAATGCAAGTTCTGCATAATACATGCTTAGGTGTATAGTCTTAGATCATCTGACATAGGTGGAAGATATAGCTGAAGTGGTCAGATAAAGAGATGACAGCTTCTCAGCAACTCAAATGCTTTAAGTCTAAGTTTTCAATAGTAAAGATTGAGTGACACAAGAGATTTAAAAAATACTAGAATGAAATAGGATAAAAATGAATTAATTATTCTTAAATTATGAATTTTGTTGTTCACTATTGAATCTATGAGAGTCGATTGATTAGATATATATTTATATACATTTATTTAGACATTATTATCATGTCTGCTACTGTTGGAGCACATAGCAATGAACTTGATTTTCTAGGAAAAAAATAAAGTAGATAAACTTAAACATGTAAACTTGAGAAATCTCAAAATGAAAGCTACGAAAGAAAAAAGTATCATAAGCAGAAAAACAATAATAGAACCCAAGAATATGAAAAGTTTTAACAAAAGTTAATGACATTGGTATCAAATTAAGAACAAAACTGAGTAGTCCTATAGATAAAACTCAATATTTTTGGCATCAAGTTTTATTAGATAGATAAATTAATAATGGGGAAGAAAAAGGAGAGAAAGAATTCTTTTTTTTTTTTTTTTTTTTTGGTTTTTGGTTTTTGGTTACTCCTGGCTATGCGCTCAGAAGTTTCTCCTGGCTTGGGGGACCATATGGGAAACCGGGGGATCGAACCGTGGTCCGTCCTAGGCAAGCGCAGGCAAGGCAGGCACCTTACCTCCAGCGCCACCGCCCGGCCCCAGAAAGAATTCTTTTAGCATATCTAGATCCTTTCAAGAAAAGAGATTAAATATTTCCTTTTTTTTTTTTTTTTGGATTTTGGGCCACACTTGGTGACACTCAGAGGTTATTTCAGAAAATGCCCCTGACTTGGGGGACCATATGGGATGCCAGGGGATCAAACCTTGGTTAGTCCTATGTTAGCGTGCTCAAGGCTTGTTGCTTGTGCCACCACTCAGGTCCCTCGGTTAAAAATTTCATACCTCAAAATGCCCTTCTTCACTTAGGGTGGTTGTGGACTGCAAGTGGAAACTAGAAAATGATTAGCTGTGATTGAACCAGGAGTTTCATGGAAGTAATGATTATAAAATCATAGACAACATACATAGAAAATTAAACCAAATGAGATAAAGGTGTAAGGAAAGTAGAGCAGAACCAACTAATTACAAAATCAACTGATTTGTTGGAATTTTTTATTTTTGTAATTCTTTCAACTTTCAATTTGCATTGAAAAAAGCTGACATGGATGCAGATTCTGTGATTTCGACAATAATGAAAAGAGAGTGCACAGATCTGATGGAAGATCAACTATGATGGTGAATTTTCAATTTATTATTTTGGTATGTTTATTTAGCATTTTATATTCATGCAATACATTTCTACCTGTATCTAGGAAGAAAATATATATGTAGATAGTTGGATAGCTGAATAGATAGGTAAATAGATAAACTGATTACTTGATTGCTAGAAAGTGGAAACAAGAATGAAAAGCTTAGGTAGAGATAGAGAAATGATTATCTCTACAGAAGAGAAAGTCTTGTTCACTCTATTTGCTCTAAATTTGGTCACTTATTTTGGATAAAAAAGAAACCTGTATAAGTAGAAAAATAACTAAGAAAAAATTAGCTTAAAAATCCAGTTATTGGGGGTCGGGCGGTGGCGCTGGAGGTAAGGTGCCTGCCTTGCCTGCGCTAGCCTAGGATGGACCGTGGTTCGATTCCCCGGTTCCCCATATTATCCCCCAAGCCAGGAGAAACTTCTGAGCGTATAGCCAGAAATAACCCCTGAGCGTCACTGGGTGTGACCCAAAAACCAAAAAAAAAAAAAAAAAAAATCCAGTTATTTCCTTACATATTTCTCTGGGTAAATATCCTGGGTAGATATCTGGTTTAGGAATGCATAAGAATATAATATCTTTACACAAATATATACACTAGTTAAAGCAAAAAACTTATGTTTTCTGGGCATTAACTTCTCTTCTACATTCACAAAGCATAGAAATGTATGATAGGACCTTTTAGCATAGGAAGTGTGTAACCCTAGAATGAAAAATCAAGTAGATGAATAGTTTTCAGTGCAATTTATAATCCCTGAATAAAGGAACAGTTAAATTCTGGTATAGTTAATGGTCAGGCTTCCAGTGATGCTAAGAACAAACTCTATCCAGACCTGATGAGGTAAGATCAGTCTTCTTTACAAGACCAATGGGGAACACCAATTTGAACATCAACACCCCACCTATTAGATGGGGTGCTTACTAATAACTCTTCTGAAATTATAATGATTTCTCTTTTATCCAGATGAAGTCTCAAGCAACAAATGAGAAAAGGAAAATGTAAAGGGAGATAAAGACACCTTTTGAAATTTTGAACATAAATTTGAATATATCTATATTAAAAAGAGATTAAGTATACCAAGAAAGATCAAGCAGATATTAATCGATATTTAAAAGATAAGTTTGTTTACTAATATCATCATTATTTATTTAGCTTATTTTTGTTTTTCCAATTACTAAATAAGTTGGATTCTCAGATAATTCAGTGAAGGTAAGTCTGGTTTCATTTTTTATTTCTCTTAATTGTTGTTAGCTTTGGAGCAGTTTGAAATATTTGAGAGGCTATGAATAAATCAGACTTTATAGAGGGGTGTATTTGTGTTAGGAAATTTTGATCTGTAGAGTTGGAAATAGATAAATATTTGTCTGGATGTGGGAACACCAATATATTGAAGTTGGATGTGGAGATATATTCATGTTTTACATGAAAAAAAGTGCTCTACTTGCAAAAAAATTCCAGAAGATATAGCACAGAAGAAATGTTGTCTGAGTTTTCCTCTGACTCTGACATGAAGCTGTATAAAATAATATAATTTATGACATAATACACTTGGGTTATGCAGATTCTTTAAGTTAAGAGAAAGAGAGAAAAATAATGTCCCTTAAAAATCTGCAACATGCCAAACTTTTTTTTGTCAGAACGTACATCATGCAAACCACAAATCAGAGATGCATAAAGTGAATTCTATTTTTCCTATGGAAGTGATAATTTTGTTTTAAATTTAAAATACAGAATCAAATCATGAATATAATCAACATTATTATGCACGGGGTGAAATGTAGCTACCATCAACTTTTATAATAAGTTAAAATAGAAAAATATTAGTTATGAATTATATTATCTTATAAGATTATTTTAGATATATGCTCAATGTACTAATAAAAAACCTATCATCTACTTAACTATATAATAAATCAGGTCAAATTAAAATAAAATAAATTGAAATCATTCATAATTGTACTTGCCATTTTGAATTTGATAAATGCTTTAAGTGATTATTTGATAGACCTGATCTCTTAAAATAAGTTTGTATTGAATTTTAACCTTTTATTTTTTTAGGGGCGCAGGTTTCTCAAGAGGTATTATAGTCTCTAGGCCACTTCAAGCTTATAGCTGGGTCAGATGGAATCTGTATGAGAGCATGATAATATAAAGTCACTTGGTCCTATGATACTAAGACCACAAGGGCCATACCTGGTAGTGTTGTGAGGTCTGGGAAAGACATCTGGGGCTAGCAGCAAACTAGAATTGGGTTCATGCTAGGCAACTCCCTGGCCTGGACTATCTCTCCTGCCTGTATAATATTTAAATATTTTGCTAAGTCTCAGCTAATCAGTAAGCTAGAAAGCTCAGCTGTGTTCTCTACTTTAGCAATTTTTATAAGTCTGTAACTAAGATATCACACTTGTGCGGGCTCTTCTGTAGCTTTTAACTGAAGCAAGATTTGTGCTCAAGCTCACGTCATTGTTGACAAGTCAGCTCAAGTATCTTGTCACTTACAAGTCTCTCAACATAACATGTGTTTCATCAAAATATAATACACCCAAAAATCCATTAAAAAAGTGTGTTAACAATTCCAGTGTCTTTAACGTAGTAGTGGTACCCAATGAGTTTGAGCTAGTTCAATTGCCACTTTTTATTTCGTTTTGGGGACACATCTGAAAGTTCCCAGGGCATTGTTTTGGCTCTATAGATTACACTTGATGTTGTTGGGAACTTGTATGAGGTACCAGGGACTGAACCTGTATTGGCTGCATGCAGGACAAGTGTTTTACATGCTTTAACTTCTCTCTGTTCCTTTTAATTGATTTTTTGGGAGGGAGGTTTATGTTGTGTGTGGGAGTGGGGTGTGGGTGTCAAAAAGCAGCAATCTTAGAGTCATCTTGACAGAGATTAGATTTCTTCTTTTTATTTTATTTTTTAATGTATAGTATTCTTGGTTAGTAGATAAAACACAAAACTTACCCAAATATATATGCTTTGCTCAGTGTTTAATTACCAGTGTGATAGATTGAGAAAATGGCTAGTTTGAGGTATTCATAGTAACAAAAGACATTGCAATAAATGATCAAGTAGAACTTATTTTCTACAAAAGATGAATCTCAAGACCGGTCACTTGTATTTTTTAAATCGATCATTATATTAATTAGTAATGTAAAGTGAAAGGAAACTCAGCTGAATTTCAAAGGACTTAGACAATGGAAACAGTAAGAAAACTTGGAAAAATAGCAATAACAACAAAAAGAATGCAGCATATAGAATAACTATAGGGAACAAAAATTTGCTGAAAAATTCAAGATGTTTAAAGCTAAAATTAGTAAAAGACTCAAGATATTTAAAGGTGATTTGGGAAAATCTTGCTGTAATCATATGAAAATTTTAGGGAAAATATGTGTTGTCTAGCTATAATTTGGAGTGAGAGTCTGTCATAAGATACTGATAGTTGCTATGGTAGCAGCCATGTATGCCTAGTGACTGTAAATCATCTGTGTAGCAGAGTTTATCAAGAGTTTATCAGCAATGTAGTATGACCGTGGCATTGCTCTCTGATTTGGAAAACTTTGTCTTAGTGTTCAAAACTAGATGGGGTTACATACCGTTTAATTTGTTTAAACCAAACTTTAACTTAAATGTCAGATTACATCAACTGAACTTTATTAGTATACTGTTGTTTGAACTACTCTTTAAGGTCCTTAAACAAGTTCCCAGTTTAGGGGCAAGAGTGATAATATTAACAGGTAGCATTCTTCATTGCTCTCTGCAGAACCAAAAAGAGGGCATCATTAATAATTTCTTACGGGGCCGGGCGGTGGCGCTGGAGGTAAGGTGCCTGCCTTGCCTGCGCTAACCTAGGACGGACCCCGGTTCGATTCCCCGGTTCCCCATATGGTCCCCCGAACCTGCCAGGAGCGACTTCTGAGTGAGTTGCCAGGAGTAACCCCTGAGCGTCACCGGGTGTGGCCCAAAAACCAAAAAAAGAAAGTGATGTCTTCCATCTTCTTTCCCCCAAAGATTGCTTTAGTTATTTGTGGACATTTAGCTGCATTTCAGGAGTGTTTGA
>PVKC010028185.1:0-15521 GCA_004027635.1 Crocidura indochinensis
GGTCACATCCGGCAGTGCTCAGGGGTTACTCCTGGCAGGCAGGGGGGGGGGCATATGTGGCACTGGGTTTCGAACCCATGACCTTTTGCATGAAAGGCAAACGCCTTACCTCCAAGCTATCTCCCGGCCCCATTTCCCTCCTTTATACAAGCATTTTCGTTTATGGGTGGGGTCCCCTCAGGAAAATCTGATTAGAAGATTCTGGAGCACTGGGAAGAAGCCAGATATTGTTTTCCCCATTATGTAAATAGACAAGACACAAGCACCAGCTCTATAAGGGGTGTCTGTTTCCTCTTTAAAGTTATTTGCATTTTATTTCCTTCTATGCTCTTCTTTCTTCTTCCACGCTCCTTCACCACCATTGTATTCAACTGTCTACTTCTGCATTTTGAAATTTTAAAGGTCAAAATTAAAAGAAAACATCCCTTTGGAAAAGTCACCGCTCTAGGAGACTACAAAAGCCTTTCCCGTGAGTTACAGTCTCTCTTCCATGATGATGAGGGCTTTAGAATAATGTTCAAATAAGCAAACAGACAAACAAAAATAAGCCAGAGCTAGCACAGTGAGAACTATTCCCAGAAAAACAAAGAAAATACATAGTGTTATAGACTTTTAAGATACCCCTCAGCACTTTGTCCCAAATATTACTGATTGTCCCCTAAAAAGATCATTAATATGAACAGTATCAAAACCTTAGACAAGAACAACAAAGTCCAGCTAATGAGATGAGTATTTTCAAGCACCACTACATCGTAAGTTAGATATACATAGTGGGATACCCCAGGCAGTGAGTCCGGTAAAACAAAATAGTTTGGCCCGAAAGTGCAAGGAAATCTGAGCAGAAAATCAGTCATATTGCAAGAGTTCAGGAATAATGGTGCTCTAGACACGATCACTTGAGCAGAGTCAACTAATAAGCCATTTTGCAAGTCTTAATTAAGAAATTAATGCCCCACCTGCTTGTTTTCTTTCTTGACCGGCAGTTTTCCAGTAAGATGTATACAGTGAAACCACCTTTTCATGAGTGACAAGTCTTGAAGGATAAACAAAGGCACTCGCAAAGGTGGTTGTTATTTTCTAATGACTGTCCCCAACCCCCTTGCTAAGAAAGGGGCAACAAGTCAACATTACAGCCCTTCTACACTGGAAAGGATGCTTTCATAATAAATTTTAAATTCCAGTTGCAGTTCTGTGTGTGTGCATTACATACTTTCCAAACCAGATATGTCTGGCGAACCAATTATGTTAGAGAATTCAAAGAGTTAAAATGTACTTATAATGGGGCCGGAGATATTGCACAGCGGTAGTGCATTTGCCTTGCAAGCAGCCCATCCAGATGGACGATGGTTCGAATCTCGGTATCTCATATGGTCCCCTGTGAATGCCAAGAGCGATTTCTGAGCGCAGAGCAGCAGTAACCTCTGAGCACTGTCAGGTATGACCTAGCCCCCCCTCCCCCAAAAAAGTACTTATATTGCAGGCATGTTAGATGCGGACAACACTAAGCACCACAAATGTCAGCTTTTCTTTTCAAAGAGACTACTTTCGAAACGGTCACTAAATGGTGTTGACAGCACTTTTCTTTTTATTGAGTTGTTTGGGTGAGGACTACCTTCTGGGGGACACATTGCACCGAAAAGGAACAAACTAGTAAATCCAGATGGTTCTGTGTCAGGATGACAACAGTAGTGTTGAAACTCAATGCTGACTCAACAGCAGCAGCATCTTCTAAGAAAAAACAAAAATTTAAACCTTTGGTGTTTTATCCCCTCAGATCAATAAACTTGGAACCTTGCAATTCCTCTTAAATCAAAAGAAAAGCTACCTTTTGGGCAAGAACAAACACACAAATAGCTTTTAAAGAAAGCTAAAAAGAATAGTCATACTCATTGAGGTGTTCAACCGCAATTCTGCCCAATGGAAGCAAGCACATGCAAAACAGTGTTTTACAGTGAAAAGCAGACTAACCAATTGAGGCATGATTTAGGTTTTCAAATAAAGCAAAGGGATTTCCTCAGAGGAAAAAAAAAATCTAGACCGGAATAAATACAGGAAGAGCCAGAACTCTGAAAATAATCTCAAGCTGAATTCCCCTGCTTCCTTTTACTCACCTAAAATACAATTTTACTACTTTAAATAACCTCAAGACTTTAAATTTCACAAGCAGTGTTTTATTTTGTTCTTTTTTATTATTATTATTAAAAAAAAGGGCCATTGTTCAAGGCTCTAAATCTCCAATAACTTAAGTAAAAGCCCAACAGGACTAAAACAATGTTGAATCTCACTCTGAAAATAGTACTTTTGTTTTCATCTGGCATCAGAAAAAGATGTGGACAATTGCCCACATCATGTACAAAGACAAGCTGTCTGACTTCAAGGACAAATGTGAGCACCGGCTAGGAATCTGAGAAACATGCATGTTCTTGGATACCACACCTCACTGGTGCAGCAATGAAGGTTGTTTCAGATATTAGAGGTGAAGAGGGATTTCATTAGGCTTTGTTTTTACCTATGACATTTACATTTTGGCCAGAAGACCCTAAACAATCTCACAGTACAGGTCATGCATAGTAGGCAAGTCAAACATTTTACAGCTACTGTCTAACTACTATTTTTGGACAACAGGTTCACATGCAGCTAATGATCCAGAGAAAGGAACAAAATTAAAGCACTCTCTATGATTCATTAACGTCTTTTGGCCCTGAATATCTAAGTCATAATCCCAAAGGGCAATCTGAGTTTTTGTCAATCTTGAGACTATCTTTAAGTCCAGAATACAGATTTTGGCCAAATGCATGTACTAGAACATTAACTGTCTTCCTAACCTCTCTGTTACTCCATTAACACTTGAATGCTATATCCTCTTGCGCAATCAAGAACTGTGTTGCCCAATATGGTAGCCACTAGGCATCGGTGAGCGACTAAACTGAAGTACGATCAAATACAAGTCTGAACCTTCAGTCATACAGATTCCACTTTAGCTGCTCATAACTAAAGATGCACTGACTGGCTAAAGTATTGGACAATATAGTAGAGAATTGGGAACTAAACATTTCTGGCATGATTTAAGTTCCAAACAATGCCAACCGGCACAGGGTTAAACCTGCAAGGGCCACACTCTTAAGTCATCATTATGTGTAAGGCCAAACTTAAGGAAAATGCCTCATAGCTTTCTCATCATAAAGTATGAAGGGGACTAAGAACACCTTTACCTTTTTATAGAAACTTACGCCTCAGGTCATGATACAAAAATTTTTCCAAAGACAACACTTTTCGATAGCATACTTGGCACAACTTAACATATTAAGCATTCCCTTGCTTATATCAAAATCATTAATAAAGAGGAAAATTCATGCTTCTTATAGTTTGCTATTTACACACCACTCATTGTTCATTACATAGAGGGGAAGGAGTCAGGAAACCAATGTCTTGGAACTTATAAAAATGCAAATCACATGGTTTTCTTTACATGTTCTTTTAGAATCCTAACTAGTCCTCCTTCCATGCTGTCATTTCCCAGAGAGGTAGATGCTAAATAAAGTGAATCTATAAATCTAACAAAACTGAAACCCAAAAACTAAAGGATATTCTTCCAATCTGATAAAGATTAGAGCCTGGTAGACGTCAGAGTTCTTGTCTCCCTTTTGCTGCCGAATTCCAAGCACCACACATCTCTGTGGGCCTCAGTGGACTTGTGTATAAACTGAAGATGGCAGAGGATGCCTTCCACTTCAGCTTTCTGTGCTTTCAGGTGGTTTTTTTTTTTTTTTTCATCGATGTGCATCTGTAAATGCTGGCCAATTGTGTCACTGCATTTGATGAGTTGTTAGTATCATGAGTAAATGCCAGAAGAGACCGGAGCAATGGTATGCCAAAAGATAGAAACATGGAAATACCATTAAATCTATATAAAAATTCTATCTGGCAGGCTGAGACATCACACGCATACACATATACACCAACATGCATGCGTACACACAAACATGCATACTAATAACTGCAGGCAGAACCCACTGAATGTTTTTCACATCGGTAAAACTCAAAACAGGAAAAGTCCGCTTTAGGTGGCTTTTAGCTTAAATTGTTGAGTCCGGAATCTGACATAGACCAATTTATCTTCACATTGCTTTGTTGTAGATCTAGCTTGGGATTGTCTTTAAGTTAAAGTTACTTAGACATTTTTTTATACTATAGCTTCACACTAAGAAACAGATTGCTGAATCATCACAGGAATTAGGGTCTAGATTTAACCTACGTAAAGAAGTCTAGTACACACTATGTTACAGCAACAATCATTACATTCTTGATGTGAATAAAGCAGAGTGCAGTCACAAAATCAACTTGAGTAGAGCATGGCTTAAAATCTTGAGGGTAAAGTCCATTAGAAATATTGAATGAAAAATGCAACATTTCTGTGGGTGGTTTTTTTTTTTTCCTCCCAGGAGGAAGAGAAATTAGGTCAGACATGCATTAGGGCAGTCTGGGAAATTTTGACAAACTGACACTAACCCAACAGCCTACTGTTACATAATAGAAGAGAGTATTCAACTACTATGATACCTAAATTATTCATACCAAAGAAATCCTAATCATTTGTTGTATAATGCCCAATAGCTTACACAATAAAATGGCATTTTAACCTAATTTCTAGTTTGAGCTTTCAAATAAGCCTCCTGCAGGAGGCCTTATGACAAATTTGAAAGATTTGAAAACCTTGAGCTCATATATTCACATTGAATTCTCAACAGACAGTGTTGGCTTTGAACTCTTCTCATTTTATTGTTGGATCCCCGAAACCCCTATAAATTCCGTCATTTTGCTGTGTGTATTTTGTTCTGCTTGAAATAGCAGCATATAAAGTAGTAAGTTAAATTGTTTTGATTTTATAGGGCTCTTTCTAGTCTTGGTGTTTGGAACAAGTCACTGCTTATCTTTACTTCCACTATTTTAGGAGTTCAGTGGTACATAAACATATTTAACATGGCCAATTTTTTCTTGGGCATCTATCAACCATGACAGATTTAAGAATATTTGAGGATTTACAGCCAACCGATCCTCTGAAAGTGGAATGTTTGTTTACTTTGTCACCTTTTTTTCTACAAAAGTAGTTTAAATTTCAAGACAGTTGACATTGTTAGTATTCTCGAATGATTTAAATCTCACAGGACAGAATCTCCCAGCAAGTAACCACAGACTAGCTATTGAAACACACATTCAGTTGTCAACAGTCAACAATACTCATGGCTTTTAAAATGACCAAGTGGAAAGGAAAACTATAACCATCTGTTGCTCCCAATTAAGTGATAAATTAGCAGCCTTTTCACAGGGGACTGGCTGGGCCCCCAGTCTGGCCCTTAGCTCCAGACTCTGATTTCACTCCTGCCCACAAGGAAGATCTGACTCTCAGGATTCCTCTGAAGATTGAGAACCTGAGGTAAATGACAGAAACACGCACACAATACACACACACACACACACACACACACACACACACACACACACACACACACCACCTGCACCAACACGCAAAGGACACAATATTTACATTTAAGATTCTTATTTTGTGAGATGGCTTGAGAAAAATTGGCATCCAGGTATCCTGTGGGATTCGGCATTTCCCATTATTACTCAGCTTATTGCTCCCCTGTTGCGCTTTCAGTTTAATAAACAAGGAGCAAGCTCTAATTACAAGGAGAGAAAAATGAAGTACACGATAAAACACAGCACATGGGAAACACGGGTTCACATAGTTTTCTTCGGGAGGGACAAACAAACAAAAAATAAAACAAAACAAAAAGAGAGGACTGTCTGTTGAGCTCATTTTAATTTGGGTGCCATTTGAGAAGTAGAAAAGGTCTTAGCAGGGAAATGAAGACGAGCTTTTATTTTATTTTAAAAAAAAAAAAAAAAGAACGAAAAACACTCAGCACTGCCCATTTTCCCAAAGGTTCCTGTGGTTCTCCAAGTCTCCTGGTCTGCGGCACAATTTAAAAAAAAAATTTTTTTTTGGTTCTCATGGACCACATGGACAGACCACACAAGCACATTGGATGCTACTTGCACAGTTTCACATCTACGGAGATAGTCTTATCTGGAACGTGATTCTGACAAATGGAAAGTTACAGTGAGTGCATGTGGCTAGGTGACAACTATGAGGATGCATGCAGTCGGCTTCGAGCTGCGACCAACTCCCTGGGGGGGTCGTCTGCAGCCTCTAGAGGTCATGGGACACCTCCCCTCCGGCCCCCCGTGTCTGTGGTGAATTCAAGTGGCAGCCCACAGGCAGTGCCCAATGATCAGCTTTCGACCCCCATTTCTCACCAACACCTGCTCAGCCCCTACTTGGCACCCACAGGAGACACCCCTGCAGCGGGCCTCAGCCACAGGAGATCACAGTGAAGCGCTTGGAGATGCAAGACATGTTGTGGAGCACGATGCCCAGCAGGAAGACCAGCACGCAGGCCACCAGGATGACGGTGCACACGCCTGACCATGTGGAGCTCTTCACCACCCCACCACGCCGCTCGGGCTCCTCAGCCACTGCCTCTGCGGGTGCCCCACTTTGTAAAGGCTGCTGCTCGGCGGGGATGGTCACCACGGTCACCGCCTTCTGCTGGCTCCCGGGCAGCAGGCGACAGCCCAGGTCCCCCGGCAGAAGCGCGCGCTCCTTGGAGATAGGCAGGGGCAACATGTAGCAGCCGTTGCTGGGAAGTTTGATGAAGACCGGGGTGTGCTCAGAGGCGTGCGGGATGGCGATGAGAGCCAGGACCTCAGGGTCATCGGGGAGCTGTGAAACAGAGAAGCCCGGGGGCAGCTTGGTGATGCCCCGGCACCATGGGCAGCGCACATCCTTCTGGCTGGTCCTCATCTGCTGGAGACACACAGAGCAGCAGGTGTGCTTGCAATCCAGCAGTTTGGGCCTCCGACGGGGGCTGTAGTAGTTGAAGCAGATCTGGCACTCCAGCAGGGAATCCTGTGACAGGGTCTCCATGGTGCCCCTCCGGGGCAGGGTAGCCAAGGCTGAGGCGAGGCTGGTCCGAGTGGGCAGAACTCTTTCTCGTCTGGTGTTTCCACAGTGCAGAGGTTGTGGGCACTCCTGTGCACCTACTGTCATCGGGAGTGTTTTCTAAAGGAGATAAAAACGATGGAGAGTTAATGCTTTGAGACACCCCCTTGACTTATCTGATAGACCTGGCCCACTGATGTAGTCTTGAAAAAATGTGAGTTTCCCACCCATAAATGCCCAGTGGAATGCAAGGAATTGTAATGGCTAGCACTGTTTTGGTGTTAATGCTCCCATATTTCCTAGACTTTGTTTTGTATATTTTGGTGGAAACTGGTTCAAATTCCTCAAACACACTGGTGGAATTCTTGTTTCTAAAAACTTGGTAGCATTTCGGGGCCCGGGAGACAGCATGGACGTTTGCCTTTCATGCAAAAGGTCATCGGTTCGAATCCGGTTGCCCCATATGGTCCCACGTGCCTGCCAGGAGCAATTTCTGAGCATGGAGCCAGGAGTAACCCCTGAGCACTGCTGGGTGTGACCCAAAAACCAAAATAAAATAAAATAAAATAAAAACTTGGTAGCATTGGTTCAGAGTATTTGACCTTCTGATGTGACTTACCCTGTGGTCCTATCAATGGCCAGATATAGGTAACTTTCCTTATCAGTTATATTGCTGGAGTATCAGTGGCCTGATACAGGTAACTTAAATCAATGATCTTGCTATCACATCAATGACTACATGTCAGCTTACTCACTTGGGTGAAGATCATTCCTCACTCAGTTAAAATGAAGCCCCAAAGAAACACAGGAAGACACACCCTTGGTCTCTGAAGTGTTTGGATGATTTTGAATCATTTGAACCAAGTTATTTCTGCTCAATTCTGGTTTTAAACAGATACAAAAAAATATAACAAAAACAGCACAATCACGCTTCAGGGGTCCTGAGGAATCACAAAAGCACAGATTGGAATATTCTGACTTTGGGTTCTTTTGAGTACACTGCTATTTTGCATCAAGTGACAGAACTAAAAGCAAATAATATTAATTCACCCTTACTCAAGCATAGTGAACTGTGAATGGCAGGGTCTCTTACCCTAAGAAATAAAGAACAGTGTTAGCCCGTTGGAACCAATAAAGCCTGAGTACCTTGGTGTGAGATCCACTGAAGTGTTGTGAGGAAAACCCTTGGTGGGGTTCATTAACTACTGGCCCCCTTGGTTGCCAGTTGAATTAAACCAAATTGTAGGTCTCTTAAAAGATATTTAAAAGAACTATTCAACCTCTATTGTCAAAATAATGACTAGTACCAAGACAACCATCTATACCCTACCTAAGGCAGGATCTAAAACAGAAAAAAAGTGAAGTTTTCTTTACAATCTTATTTGTTAAAATTAAAATTCAGAATGCAGAAACATCTTAAAAAGCTTTATCTGACAAAAATTAGCAGGGACCATGAAACTTAAAAGTTGACTAAATTGCATCTAAGTAAATTACTGAAAGTAAAATACTGTAATAGTATTTAAAAATATGATCTGCAAAGCATCCATAACATCTTTAAGACCTGCCAAACAAACACTTTTTTTTTTTTTTTTTTGGTTTTTGGGCCACACCCAGAGACGCTCAGGGGTTACTCCTGGCTATTCGCTCAGAAGTCGCTCCTGGCAGGCACGGGGGACCATATGGGGAACCGGGGATCGAACTGCGGTCTATCCTAGGTTAGTGCAGGCACCTTCTCTCCAGCGCCACCGCCCGGCCCCCAAACAAACACTTTTAACAAAACCAACAAATCTTAAGAATTTATGTTCTCTGGGGCCGGTGAGGTGGTGCTAGAGGTAAGGTATCTGCCTTGCAAGCGCTAGCCAAGGAAGGACAGTGGTTCGATCCCCCCACCCCAACTTCCCATATGGTCCCTCCAAGCCAGGGGCAATTTCTGAGTGCTTAGCCAGGAGTAAGCCCTGAGCATCAAACGGGTGTGGCCCAAAAAACCAAAAAGAAAAAGAAAATTTATGTTCTGTGCAGTGTTTATAATTGGAGTAAAAGTTCCCTTAAAATTCGATTAATTGACTCAATTTCCAATGTTGCCCAAGTGAATTTTACTTATCAAGAGTTAAACAATACTAACTGAAATTGGCAAGAGTATAACCTCACTCTACTCTTCTCCCCCCAAAATGTGTAAACTAGATGGGAATGGGGAGCTACAGAAATAGCACAATGTGTGTAGGGTGCTTGCCTTGTATATGGATGACCCCAGGTTCTATCTCCAGCACCCATATAATTTCCCACACCCTACCAAGAATGTACCCAGGAGAAAGCCGAGTCCTGCTAATGTGGCCCACAAAGCAAAATAAAAAACAAACTAACCAGATGAGGCTATGATTTGACCATTAATAACACTTCACTAAAAGGAGGTTTTTAAGAAGAAATTTGTATGAAGAAGCTCTCCAGCATCGAGCACCATTCTAGCAGGACACAAAGATGAATTAGACCCACTTCCTACTGGTGCATAGTTCTAAATCAGTAAAGAGTAAAAAGAAAAATATACCCTCTTCTGCCTGCAATTCAAATGTACACTAAAATACCCCATGTCAAGCATCATGATTTTTTTTTTGTTAATTTGTTTCCTATAAGCCATTGTCCCTGTACTATAAAGAATAGATGGAGGTACTTAAAGACTAATAAATATCAATCAGTACATGCTGGTTAGCAACTCAGGAATCACCACAGCTCAGTAGCAAATCTGGATTAGCAAAGGATTTAGGCAGGTAAAATTATGGGGCAGGTTCTGTTCAGGATAAGAACTCAGCGTGAGCAAAGGCAAAGCGGTGAGAAAAGGCAGAATGATGTCTAATATTCCAGGATTCTTTTCTAGAACTCATGTCTTACGCTCCAAGATTCTGAATTTTCCAGTTTCCTTGTTACAGTGCCTTGCTAAGAGTTTAACAGTGTTAGCGCTGACTTCTGTCTTGGATCCAGATGCCTTTTAAAGACACAACATCCCACAGGAAGTGGACAGATGAGCACACCCAGGGGAAGCTGCAGACCACAGACCATGCCAATGGCCAAGCTAAGCAGGACACAGAAAAATCTTGGCATCTGCTTCCTCCCTGGCCAGGGAGGAATGATGAGTAGATGAATTATAGCTGACATGGGAGCTCAGAGTTCACCCAGGGCCAGGTCCTGACGGGCCCAAAAGCATTGAAGAACACCCCCCCCCCCGCGCGCGCGCGCGCACGCACGCACACGCACACACACACACACACACAGATCTTCACTCTCTAAGCGCTGCATTTTGAACAGCTTAGGAGGAGGACACATGCCTTCTCCTTGGCCCTGCCCCAGACCTGCCATACCATAATTTTTCAACAAAACCAATGTGCACTTTTATTCACAAATTTATGTTCCAAGTAATGTTCACTTAATTGGTGTTGAACTGCCTTAAAATTAAATTATACAACCCAATTTCTAATGTGCTCCAAGTAAGTTCTAGGCTGCATACCACAGGCTGAATCACTCCAAAGCCGAAGAAACAACAATTTCTATTGGGAGCACTTTTGGTCACTCAAGTCTTTTTGACAACAGCCTCTCTGATTTATATGATCATTTGAGCTATATTAAGCCAACCTGCATGGTTGTTTATTTTCTGAAGCCTAATTAGTGATGCTGATGATGATTAGTTAGGTAAAGAGAAGAAAATTTATGAGGCTCTGGACTGCAGCTAATGATGAATCATTCCTTCTCCCTTTCATCACAAACTAGAAAAGGTGTGCATCAAATAAAGATCCATGGAAGCTATAAGAAAGCCTGGAACTCCTGTCCTAGTAAATGTGACAGAAATACATGTTGACTGGGTGAGTGCTTTAAGAATCTGTGTCTAGTCTTGCTTGCATGCCATATAGCAGCAAGATCTGAAGCTCAGATAAAATATTCATTAACTGTAAAAGGGAAGAGAATTTTGGTAGAATGCATTAGAACAAGCATATACTGAAATATATTGGAACAATTTTTAAATGTCACTATGATTTGCTTTGAAAGAACTTATAGCAGAGATCAAAAAGAAAAGCACTATTTTTTTAAAAAAAGAGCAGCAGGAGGAGGACATTCTCTAAGCAATTACGATACAGAAGATAGATTTTCTTTTCACGCAACTCTTCATAAAATGGCACTTAGATTCATAAATATCAAAGGCTCCACTTGTTGCTTTTGTATCAGCTACTTATCCAAAAGCTTTGAGTCATACACTGAACTTGATATTAATGCATACTCTGGTTTTTTAAAAACACCTGGAAAAAGAATGAGGATTTGTTTATGGAAATGGGAGGAAAATGTCAAAGAACCAAAGTTAGGGTGTATACTTGTTGGTTGTGGGGCACTAGAGATTTGGTACATGATAAGAGCTACATCATTTTTTCCAAAAGATCTCTCTTCCAAAACACAAAACTGTAAATACTCATAAAAAAGGAGTAGATGGGGGGTGTTCTCCACATGACGAAACCTAATCACAAACACATATGTAATCCAAACTTTTAAATTAAAAAAAAAAAATCCAAAAAAAAAAAAAAAAAAAAAAAAAAAAAAAAAAAAAAAAAAAAAAAAAAAAAAAAAAAAAAAAAAAAAAAAAAAAAAAAAAAAGGAAAGAAAAAATAAGGCCTCCCAATTCTTACCACAGGCTGTGTTCTTCACACGGACTGTATAGAAATAGGAGGTACAGTAAATGCACCCTATATACACCTCAACCCAGACCCTTGCCTGGTCTGTATTGGAAATTGGGGACAAAAAAAAAAAAAAAAAGGAGTAGATGGTATAGTACACTCTATGAATTTAACGAAGCACCTAACAGTCCAGGCATATGTGAATTTAAAAAGCTGGTGGAAAAAAAATCCAGATAGTTTTCCTTCATATATTCATATATTGTGATTCAGATTCATGATATTAATGGCAAAGCCTCCACACACAACAATGGAAGATCCAGAATCCAATGGTTGCATTGAGAAAAACATCAAAGTCAGAGATAAAACTAGGCTCTAATCTATAATGCTTTCTTAGTCTATTGAAATAATGTCTTTCTGATGCAGGCCATTAACTCAGTTCTTCAAGAAAATGTAAATAGTTGAAATGTGGAAGCAACAAAATAATTACAATTCCATTTAATATGCAAGTGCGGTTGGCAAAACCAGTTATAGTTATACTGGATCTTAGCAAACTCTGATGAGCAGCAAGAATAGGAGAGACTTAGTGGTGGGGCCTCTGAGAGCAGAGAACAATCTTTTTAGGGCACAAATGTCTAACATAAGGAGAGTGCAGTAAGTGTGACTGCTAACTTTGTGTTCATACAGAAGGCAGCAGAATTCAGGACCATGAAAAATCTCAAATGAGAATTCCTGTGGCTTGAGCCCTAAAAATTGGGCTGTTTCCTTCAAAGCTGTATCCTTGTTTGCCATTTTGGACAACGCAAAGAATCCAGCAAGGAGGAAGTCACCGGTGACTTCCATGCACCATGCACCATGGTGAATGGGGTAGGGGTCAGTAACAGTCCTGGAAGCAAGAAGAGTGGGACAAAGATGGTCTTAGTTCTAACAGGCAGGAAGAGCACAAAACAGGCCAGATGCAAAGATCAAAGTCATCCAGAGGACTAGATGCTCAAGGACTAATCCTGCCAGTCCCCACCACTGGACCCACCAAAACCTATTTAGTCTCTAGAAAGTGTTTATTCAAGAGCATTTCACTGAAGACAAATTTGGGGAAAGGTGAAATGAATCTGACCCCTTTATAGTTTGGTGACACATATATAAAAATCAGAGTACCTTAAAAACAAGAAGTTTGGGGGTCTGAGCAGTGACACTAGAGGTAAGGCCTTGCAAGTGCTAGCCTAGGACAGACCCTGGTTTGATTCCCAGGTGTTCCATATGGTCCCCCCCAAAGCCAGGAGAGATTTCTGAGTGCATAGCCAAAAGTAACCCTTGAGCGTCAAACAGGTGTGCCCCCATCAAAAAAAAATTTTTTTTTTTTTTTTTTTAGGAAATAAAGTCAAATTCCACAATGGCCAGAAGTGATTGTCTCCACTGGCTTTTGTCGATTTTAATGTCAAAAAATTGCTACTAGGAGGTCTTCAGAGATACAGATTTCAGCTCTAAATCTGTCCTTAGTCAAATCAAATCACCTATCCCTTAGCTGCTGTTTCCTCACTTGCTAGGAAACTGAACCAAGAGCCTCCTCAAGCTCCTTCTAGTAAAACCACTGCACGTCCTTACTCTGCACAAGGCTGGTGTTTAAAGCAGGCGAGGCTGTCAGGCTTTTGTTTTGGCCTTGTAACAGCCAGCGAATAACTGATAAATAGCACCCGTTAATGATCTCACAAGATAGAACCTTTCTGGGAGACAATGGGCATCTTCAACAAATATGAGGTGGCTGACTTCAGATACATCTTCTTTATATCTACGGTTTCATGAGGGAATCTAAATAATAGCATTGTGCTCCTGAAAACAGCCACAACTTTCATTTCAAACACGCAAAAGAATAACACACTGCACCTACCATCTTCTCAGATCAAGAGCATTCCCATCATCCAAACTTATTAAAGCAAAGGTGGCCCCAATAGTTCCCTCTATTGAACAAAAGCCCACACAGCTGCCAAACTGGCAGAGGCCAAGGTTAACGCATTAATGAGACATCGCTTCCTCTTCACTCGCTCGATCACCCAGGTAGGGTGAGGAAGAAATTATGGATGGTCATAAAATCAGAGAAAAGACATTATGACCTGCCAAGGGATTGTCCAGGCTCCCTGGAGAGAGGAAATGATAAAAGATACCATCAGACAGGCAGGCAGAATAAAGGAAAATGATCAATGGCCCCAAATCATAGAATTTTGAGTTGAAAAGACTGACTAGTCAGGGGTGTAAAAAGTCAAATAAATGAAAAACAAAAATCCACAGACCTCTACAAAGGTAGTGGTGGGTAAATCAGTATATTTACTGGGAACCATCAAGAACCAAGAGGTGGTTCAGCTCAAGAAACAAATGTATTTGCAGTAAGTTTGGAGCATGGCACTGCAGGTAGAACAAGGAAAGGACAGACCCAGAAAGGAAGTTCTAGAAGTGATCAGAGATAGCCAACCAACCATGTGCAGAATCATTACAACCAGTAAAAGCAAAGAACTCTGGCTGTCTATTAGAGCTAGAAAAAGTACTGGAACCCAAACAGCCCATGGTGCTAGTACTACTCAACTAATTGTTCCTTTCACCACAGAGACACTCAAGGGTATGACACTGAAATGGCCTTTATCTAATTAAGCATCTCATCTCACCCGCTGGCATCATGCTAGGCAGAGGACGGCTTTGAGCCCAGGAGCCTCAAACAGAGGTGCTGTATATAATTCAAGCCAATATCTCAAGGTTGACTCCAGAGACAGCCAGGATAGAGAGGCACAGTCAGTCACTGAGGAGTGCAAGGCTTGGAGGCAGGATTTGTGTCTTAAGGATTTGAAAGTCTCCCCATTGCCTGCAAACAACTTTCTATGTAAATGTACACACATGATATACATGTGTCAAAGATCAAATGAGGTAACTTTCAATAAAATGACCTTATTTGATCCACTTGATGGAGATGCCCATACCTCTCCGCAAGTATGCCTCAAATAGGCATTATGGTCTAACCTGGGTTATCTAATGAGTATAGAATAAAAACCATATGGGGGTGGGAGGTCGAAGCTTTAGCACAGTGACAGAGCATTTGCCTTGTAAGCATCCAACATGGGATGGACCCAGGTTCGATTTCCAGCATCATCCCAGATAGTCTCCTGATCCTGCCAAGAGAGATTTCTGAGCACAAAGCCAGGAGTAACCCCTGAGTACCGCCATGGGTGCCCCCCAAAAGAACATGATTCTCAAATTGACTATGACAGCTAAAAAGGTTCATTGGCTGAGACTTAAGAGAAATGATGAAAATCAGGCCTCCGGAATTTGAGATACAAAGTTCATCTGCAATGTGACAATGACCACCGAGTGTCTAAACAAAGTACTGGCTATGCAGATAGATCTCAGCTCTCAGCAGCAGAGAGGACAGGTCCCAAATATGACACATTTCCTCAGAAGGCTGTAGGACATGAGTGCTGTAAAGCAAGCTTGGGTTAGCTGAGTCACCTGAAGGCTGAAAAGGGAATTGTGGCAGAAGAGTCTTGCCCCCATTGAACATTAAAGGGGTCAGAGACAGGAGTGAAAGTAAAGCAGGCAGAGCCTTACAGGCAGCTGACCTGAGGTCCACCCCTGGCATCCCATATAATTCTCTGAGCGCCACCAAAAGTAATGTCTGGTTATAGATTCAAGAGTAACCCTGAGCACCACTAGGTGTGCCCCGCACAAAAGGAAGAGAGACAATACAGAGGTTAAGGTGTTTGCCTTGCACATCGTTGATCCAAGTCTGAAGCCTGTGGCTCTACATATGCTACCCTGAGCACTGCCAGGAGTGATCACTGAGTACCGAAGTATGTGACCAAAAAAAAAAAAAAAAAAAAAAAAAAAAA